>JANFAF010000124.1:212500-215825 GCA_024663475.1 Pisolithus thermaeus | reverse complement strand
AAAGTGACACCGCAAAATGACTGAAATCGCACGAAACTACCACCAGAAACTACAAACCCCACAACCACTCACACCAGAGAGGCAAAAAGCTATTGATGAAATGCTGAACAAAATCACTAGAACACTCGATGAAGAACAAAAAACAAAAATAGATGAAATATTATCCAAGAAAGAAGTAAAAACTGCCCTAAAGGACAGTGAAAATGGCAAAGCCCCAGGTCCTGATGGAATAACATACGAATTCTACAAAACCTGGGAAAAAGACCCAGAAGTCCAAATAACAGACATACTAACAACGGTATACAATGACATCGAAAAACATGGAATGCATGAAAACTCCTTCACCAAAGGAAATATGTCACTCCTCTACAAAAAGAAAGACAAGCAAAAATAGAAAACTACAGACCAATAACACTCCTAAACACAGACTACAAAATAATGACAAAAGCCCTCGCAAACAAACTAGGCAAAATCGCCCCAACACTAATACACGAAAACCAAGCAGGCTTCGTCCAGGACGAAACATATACAACCACACGATGCTCTCCAATCTGATAGTATCATACTGTGAAGAAACAGAAACAAATGGCTGCCTAGTAGCACTAGACCAAGAAAAAGCCTACGACAAAATAGCCATGATTACCTATGGCAAACACTAGAAAAGATGAACTTTCCCAAAACATTCATAAACACCATTAAAAGCCTATATCAAAACGTAGACACCATGATAACAATAAATGGAATAACATCTACGATAATAAAAATAAACAGAGGAGTTAGACAAGGAGACCCAATCTCCTGCCTACTCTACGACCTAGCAATCGAACCACTAGCCATTGCAATCCGAGAATCCAAACTCCAAGGGATCGAAATCCCCAACCTGCCAGAACCAATCAAAGTGACATTGTTCGCGGATGACACACTAGTATATGCAACAGAAAAAGACAACCTGACAACCCTAGACGAAACACTACACACCTTCTGTATAGCATCCACAGCAAAATTCAACCCAGAAAAAACCGAAATACTACCACTAGGAACGCCCAACTTCCGAAAAAACCTAGTAACCACACGACAAATGAACAACTACAACTTCACAAATGAAACAACCATCATAAAAGATGGCCAACCAATGAGAACCCTAGGTGCATGGATAGGGAACAACATCCAAATAAATGACAAATGGGAAAACATATTAGAAAAGCAAAGACAAATAATAAAACTCTGGAAAGCATCACGCCCAACACTAAAAGGAAAAGAATTACTATCAAAGTCCCTCATCCAATCAAGAGCACTGTACCTAGCAACAGTAAACAATATGCCCCACAATATAGAACTAGAAATGTCCAACCTAATAAAAACATTCCTTTGGAACGACAAACAAAGAGGTCTAATAGACAAATGCTACACCTACGCCCCCACTAACAAAGGCGGATTAAATATGCCAAACATCAAAGCAAGACTGGAAGCCATAAGAATAGTATGGCTTAAGAAATACCTCACAAGTGAAAAAAGACCTGCATGGGCATATGTGGCAGATGACATCCTAAGAAACAACATAACCCCAAAGCCCAAGACAGAACAAAAAAGTTGCATATCATGGGCACTACAATCATGGCACGAATCAGCCAAAAGAGAAACAAAAATCCCAAAACAAATAAAAGAAATGCTACAAACTGCGAGGAAATACAACCTAGGCCTAGACAGCCGCCAGCTAAGCATACCAACACTCAAAAAACTACCAATATGGCACCACCTAGCAGCCGAAAACAACTACCTATGGAACAAAAAATCCTCAAAGTGCCTAAGAGACAACCACGGTGTCAGAACCGTAGACCACCTCCTGACAGTACCCACAACACCCGCATGCAACAACCCACAAACATGCCAAAAAATGGCAGATATCCTGCTAAACAGACTTCCCACGAAGTTCAACCCACTAACACAACCACCAAATCACCCACTAGACCACACACCCCAAAGACAAAAGAAAAACAAAGAAATAAACTACGAGAAACATGAAATAACCTTCAACCCTGACCTAACTGAAAAAGACTCCCCTACCAAAAATATACGAATTCTTAAAACAGAAACCTCATATAAAAGAAGGAGGAAAACAGACAACAGAATAAAACTCCCAATCCCCCAGAAAGAAAAAGCAAACAACCAACCAGATAGAACCTACCACATAACAGCCAACAAAAACACCCTCATAATACACCAAGAGACCCCAGTAGAAACAACAGAGATGATAAGAACAGACCCAAACAGCGAACTATCAAACACAGTAAAAGCAGCTACCTACTGCCTAGAAAAAACAGACACGGGCAACATAAAGATATTAACGACCTCCAAAGACCTAATACTAGGCCTAACAAAAAACCTAAACAAATGGGAAGACAAAAACTGGCTAAACGTACCCAATGCCGAACACTGGCAACAACTAGCATACCTTGCAAGAAAGCGAGGAAACAAAATAACACTGAAACTCATAAACAACAAAAATGAAGAAACCAAGGAAATCCACAAAAGCCTACAGAACAAATTAAAGACAAAAGACAAACCCAAAGACTGGCAAGCAGAAACCAAAATCCCACCAGAATTCCAAACTGATGGAGCCAGACTGCACACCCTAGACCAATATACTGCCTACCAACTAATAATGCAATCATACACAAAAGACCCAAGTGAGAGAAACTCCACACACCAAAACCTAGAGAAAATAAAGTTCCACTACAAAAATACAAACAACCAAATGGTTGAAGAAACACAAATCTGGAAAAGCCAAAAGAAACCCTGGATCTCAAAAAAGATACAGGACTACCTATGGAAAATCACACACAATGTCCTCAAAGTAGGGAACTTTTTCAAAAAAATACCCAACCTCGAACACCTACAAACTTGTGCCTGTGGAAAAACAGAAACACCTGAACATATACTGATAAAATGCAAAGAAAACAAAGCACCATCCCTATGGAAGGAAATCCAAAACACACTCAACGAAATGGACAAAACCACACATTGGCCCATACCAACAATAGAAATGATCCAAACACCCAACCTCATCTCCCTACAATGTAAAAAGGGCGACAAACTAAAGACCGAAAAACAAAAACTTTACCAAATCATAATGACAGAGACAACATGGCTACTTTGGAAAGAAAGAAACCGAAGAGTCTTTGACAACACAAAGAACACCAAAAGCGAAATAGAAAACAAATGGAAATCCATGATGACCAAGAGAATAGAGAGAGAGTGGCAACAAACAAAACAAACAGAAATATCCAGACAAAAACAGAAGAGAACACAGTTTGAACATAGATGG
>JANFAF010000124.1:0-205000 GCA_024663475.1 Pisolithus thermaeus | reverse complement strand
TGGCTTTGTGATGACCATCGCTTTTGATAGCATAGACCCATCTTGATTTGACCAATTTACATCCTGGAATAGCATAGACCCATCTTGATTTGACCAATTTACATCCTGGAGGAGGATCCACAAGTGTCCAAACTTTTCTTTCTTCAATTGATTTTAATTCATCCTTCATCACATCAAACCAAATGGTTTGTTCAGTTTTTGGGAGTCTAAGTACATCCCTAAACTGTTCCAGTGCTTGTTTAATTCATGCAGCAAGCAAAGTTATGAATGAGGCATCAGTGCTCTCATCAGTTTGTGCTCCTGGAAAATGCAAAGGTCCTGCTTCAGGTTGTTGTTCTGATTGTTCTTCCTGTGCTTCTCTTTGCTTTCCCTTTTCCTGTGATGGTTGTGGATTCTGCTCAGGGTGTTTTTCATGGATAGCACAGATAGACTGTTCAACCATTTTATGAACTGCATCCCTTTTCTCTTGAATTTCCCTTTCTATTTCGACCAGGTCTCTTCTTTCTCCATAAATATTTCCAGGATGAAGAGGAGGAAACCTCATTTGAGGATGTTTGGGATGATCTCTTGCAATAAGAACTGGCCTTCCAGGTTCAGCAGGAACATTGTAAGGTCTATGAGGATGTTGCAACCATTCTTCTCACATTTGTGGTGCATTTCAATTGGAACATGGGTTCACCCTTGGTGGTATATGCAGAGGTCCAGCATCCTGGTCATCATCACCATAATCCCACAGTGGGTCATTTTGTTGTTGTGGACTTTGTGGTCAAGATTGGGGTCTCTCATCCATTGGCTGATCAGGCCCATTATCCATCCAATCATCGTTGGTAGGTACATTAGTTTCTTTTGGACGTTAGTCTGTCACAGGGATAAGGTCTGAGTCATCAGATTTGTTCTCCTTTCCTTCATTCGTACTACAAAAAGGAAAAATTTCTTTGGCAAATTTTGTAGTTCTTGCAATAACTATTTTCTGGCCATTTAAGAACCGATAGCCTTTTGTGTTGGGTTCATAGCCCAAGAAAACCATTTCAATGGCATGTGGTTCAAGTTTTTCTTTCCATTGATCTTTTGGAATCCAGACATAAGCTAGACATCCAAAGACTTGGAAGTATGAAATGTCAGGTTTCTTGCCTAGGAACAACTCACACAGTGTTTTCCAAAGGGATCTCCTCAATGGAGTGCAATTATAAACATGCAAGGCAGCATCAAAAGCAAAATTCCAGAAACATTTTGGTACACAGGCATGATGGTGGATAGAACCAGCCTTTTCAAGTATAGTGTGATTAAAATGTTCAGCTCATCCATTTTGTTGAGGTTGGTCAGCGATAGACAGTTCATGAACAATTCCCTTGGAGGTGAGGAGTGCTTTGAACTCTGTACCCATAAGCTCTCCCCCTTGATCCGAATGGAAAGTCTTCAAAAGACAACCAGTCTGACGTTCAATAATGGATAACCAATCAGAGAACCAAGACAAAGTGTCTGACTTCAGTTGGAGATAAAGGCAAAAGCCAAAAGAGGAGTAGTCATCGAGTAGAGTAAAAACATATTTGGCTCGATAATAGGATTCAACAGGGAGTTCAAGTAGATCTGCATGTACCAATTCAAGCAGTTTAGAAGCATGCTTGGACGAAGCATGAAAAGGATCTGATGCCATTTTGCCAGAGGCACATCCATGACATGTGGGTAAGGATTTCACAATTAGCTCAGCAGGAAATCTGGAGACATGGTGAGAACAATTTTTGATAACAGAAATGCCTGGATGTCCAAGGCAATTATGCCAAAGAATATATTGATCCAATTCAATAGTCCCTAGGTCTACAGTTTTAATGGCACTGGAGGAATGGACAGGAACTCCATAGAACCAGTGCAACTGCAAAGTAGACAAGCATGTTGCCTTGAGGACTTCACAACCATTGGGAGTACAAATCACCTCATGCAATTTCATTGCATAACTCTTGTAACCATCTTTCAAGAGTTGATTTCATGAACATAGGCATTTGGAGAAGTCTCCATGAATTACATCATGTAGGGTCAGGTAGTTGTTGGATTCCAACTTTAATATGACAGTTCCTTTTCTGTATAATTTAACAGGTTCATGCCCAGCAGTATGTCCAAAAGCTGGTTTAGGAAACTTTCTATATGTCATAAAATCAGTGCAACAAGGGGTCACATGATTTGTGCATTCCGAGTCTAACATCCACATACAGCTCTTACCTTCCTGGTTTGTTGAGTGATTGGTTTCCAAATCACAAGGATAAGCATCATAATCATAATCATTGGAAATACCATATGAAAAACCAGATGCACCCTCTATAGCAGGGTCAGGATCATAATCATCAGGTAAGCATACATATTTAACAGGTTTAGGATATTTATGCTTGGATACCAAAGCATGAAACTCTTGTAAGGATACTGTTACTTGAGGACAGTTATGTCTAGATCCTTTAACCTTTTTATGAATGCATGGTACGTGTTCCTCTCTCTCATCACTAGTGCCATGTGTGGGGGCATCCTCCACTCTACTTCCAGATCGATCAACATGTGGATCGGAGTCAGATGGCTCATGTGCTGAGTTCTCAATGTCAGCAGACATCCATCTCCTCCTCTCCAGAGCTGGAATACCACATGATTTGGCCAGATCCAGTAGTACCCATAGATGTAGTCAGGATACTGTTCGTAGGCATGTAGAACATTGGCAGGGAACATCAACAGTGGAACCTGGAAGAGCATCATCAACATACTCAACTGTTTTTGGTTCATCCTTAGACAGAACTGGGACTGGAGTAATCTTGTCATTAAACTCCTCAAAGCAAGAAGCACCATCAGCAGAAGCAGTTTGCATATTTATATGATATGACTCATATCCTTGGTCATATTCTTCATTATACTGGTCATATGATTCTTTGTAATCCTGGGATTCCTCAGGATTTTCATCATTATAGTTGATGGCAGAGAACTGACCATGACCATGACCATGAGACCGACATGCACACTGCTTTCCTTTTCCTTGTCCCTGTTGTTGATTTTGTTGATTCAAGGGAGGATAAGGTGCTCCCCCTCAGGAAGGACTGCCTCGACCTCTAAAAGTACCTCTTCCTCGGTTTGACTGTGACCTGTCAATATGTTGTTCAGTGGGATGATTTCCGCAGCATTTACAGCAATGCGGAGGCTTTGAGAGATGATTGATCAATGGTTGTGCCTGGACATGAGAAGGTCCAGCTTCAGCATTATTGGTTTCTAATTTGGGCAAGTTGGACTGCCCAGTTCGATGTGACACTAACTCTTTTAGATGTGGAACTACATCTGCCATTTTCAGATCAGCTGTTCTAGTTGAAGATAAAATGTTTGTGGGACCAGCTCCCCATTTGTTGGTAAATGCTCCACACAACATCATACATTGGACTGGTTCAGATAAAGTTATGTTCTGAGTTGCAAGTGGCCCAAGAATCATATTCACTTCAGCAAGCTTGGATCCCAAGTCATCTGAAGGATTAATCTGAATTTTAAGAAGTCTTAAAAAGTCTGTGTAGGCTGATACAGCTGTGGGAGCCCTATAAGAAGCTTGAAGCATAGTCCACATTTCATATGCAGTATCTTTGGATTCCAAAGAAATGGCAATTACTGGGTCACAATACAGAAGAATGGTTCCCATTCCTCAATTATTTTTGGTGTCCCAGGCCTTTACTGTGGCAGCATTTGTGGCAACAGTCCAATTGGGGCAGGTTTCCATTCCGTTTACAATGCCCCACACATCAAGAGTCATGAAATATCCTTTAATCATCACTTTCCAGGAAGAATAGTTTGAGCCATTAAGGCATGGGATGTTTTTCAAAGCAGAAGTTTCCTTTTGGTTGGCCATGATAAAACTAGAAGTGTTCTAGAATCAGCATGTCATCAAGAACCTGATCACCATCAGTGGATCTCCAAACTGTGCAATGGAAGGAATGTCATTGTCATTGTGAGGGTCTTTTCTTGTGGGTCTTCAGGATTCCTGAAGCTTGTGGTTTATACTTTTGCAGTGGAGTAGAATTGCCTTTTGTGGAATAACATCGCCATCCTAAATGTAACTTTTCGAATTCATGGAAATCCAGATCTTCAAAATAGTGATATGCCAACAAATGTGGATAGCCAATTTCACAAAGTGAATAAGTTCTATGTTCATCTCACAATGTTACACCTCCATGGATTCCAATGGAGTAAGGGAGAATGAACTGAGAATATCGCTGTGATTTATGGCACATGAGCTGAAACACATTTATTCTATCAGCATAGCTAATGTCCCCATAATATCCTTCATGTCCATAACTGGCATAAGGCTCAGGAAATTTTCTGGGAAGCAGATAATTCCTTGGCAGCTCAGTTAGCATGTGCTCTTTGACGATGTCTGGAATAGATTCCTCTGGAGGGCCTAGAGAAAATATCTTTTCCATCACCTTTGTCCATTTCACACTGAAGGTTGAGTAAAATCATCGACTTGCTGGGCCATAAGACCCATCATGTAACTCTCCCAATAGATCACCAACAGAGATGTTGTGATTCTTCCTCATACCACATTCTCCACTCCAGATCGACACTGTACTTGAGATCCTGCAATGATAATATGACTTTAGGATCTCTTCGCTGTTCTCCCGACTTCGTTCTACTCCAGAGGTATCCTGGTGTGCATCCAAGGCTTGTTTTGTCAGAGTTCCAAACTCCTTGGAAAGTGCTTTCCAGATGGTGGTGCCAAACCCAAAGAGAGGGGATGAATCCAGCAAACTTGATGAAGTCATAGGAAGGATGGGCTCTTCCTTTAAAGTAGAAGAAGATATCGTTTGTAAGGGTGAACACAGGAATCGTATGTATGGCTGGATCTTCATAGGTAAACAATGGAATATCTACACCGTTAAAATTAGCGATTGCATGCAGAGTAAATGTGGGAGATAATTTTGGAAGGCAGTCGACGAAATAGGAATGGAATGACACATGAGTGCATGGGTCAGAAAAAGGTGAGGAGAAGTCAATGTTGTCAGGATGTTTAAGGTAACTCCAGGAAAACTCCATGGAGATTGCAGGGACAACTGAATGTTGGGTAGGCATACATAAAAAGAAGGCTCTCTCATGATCTCCATAAGCTGCTTGTCTCCAGTGGTTGGCTTTCTCATGATACAATTCTTCGATATATCCAATAATGTGCTTTATATACCTAGCATGCAAATGCTCTTCTGTCATACTCACCTTCTCCAGGGCAATGGTGGTCTCTCGCTCAACTGCAACTGGGAAGGGTTGGGAAGGCAGTGCAGGCTTGGTAATAAGGGCATTCCAGTTGATAATGACAGCAGACATCTGGATACCAAGATGTGCATCAGCAAATGAACTCAAGAGGAGATGATGAAAGGACATGACTACAAGAGATCGAACTTGGCTAACTGGTTTGGATCCTTGTCATCCTCATCAGGAGTCAAAGGGGAAAGCTCTAGAAGGTCATTAGGATGACCTCTGAGCAAATCTGGATCAACTGGATTTTCTAAAAAAGCACTAGGCTCACTGAAATGTTGGGGCCATCTCTGATAAAAGTTAGGGTCATCGAGAACAGGTCTCTGATGAACCAGTAACTGTATATAGTAAGGCAGTGGAGATATGGGATATCGAGGAACAGGGTCTAGGTCAGGTTGATAATCTAAATCCCAAAATTCATGTGCCTCATATGAAGGTGGGGAAATCCAAGGACACCTACATGAATGTGCAATTGACAATAGTGCCCCAAGAGAATATGATATTCCTGATAAGAGGAATATATGCCATGCCAGGTAGGGAGACCTAAAAAAGTACCCCACATCACAGTAGATAGAACCAATGCAAGATTGAAAGGACCACCAACTGCATTCATGACATATACAGCCTGACAAATGCCTAGAATGAACAAGAGCATCAAGGTGGCCAAAGCCCAACCTAGCACTTCAGGTCCGTTCAATGGCATAGTCAATGACGAACATCTTCCTCAATGATCTATTGTCCATTAGACAATAAGCACCCATTTACCTGGGGCTCATAACCTATTGCACAGAGGATCTGGGGTCAAGATAGGGTGAAGGCTGAGCACTTGCCTTAGTGGTTCAGTTGAAGCTTTGGTCTTGGAGTACTAGGAGAGTAGTTCTGAGATGAGAATGAATATAAGAAATGAGCTTGTTACATCCTGTGGTCTATCCTACAGGGTATATATATGTGAGTAGTGCACATGGACCAGGTAGACTAGCACTATGATAAGAACTACCATAATTGTAAGTAAGAGGACCTTCCATATAGGTACTACTCTGTCTTTCTACTAGGAACATGTTATTCAGTTATCCAGTAGAAGAGAACACCATAGAATAGTATGGAACAACTATTCTTAGAATATCAATCACATGTAAGTGATAGTAGCCAGTGATATTTTCAACAGGCACTTCCACATCGGGGTATGAAAATTACAAGTGTCAGAATGTCAATTTCCCCTACAATGAGCTCTGTCCGCACTAGCGCGCCATGAATCACACACTCATCATTGTGCCGTTCCACAATATCGTAGCTGTGTACATGTACCTCGTCAAGGGATTGAAATTGACCGTTGCATGGAACACCATAAATGAACCATCAGGTGTCGGAGTTGCTCCTCCTGGTCCAGTGAGGTTGTCATCCCCTGACACAAGGAGGGGCGAGGATGCTCTTGTATACGGTCCAGAGACGGAGGGCGCAGTCGCATAAGCAATGTCATATAGGTCAGTGTTATAGCAGTTCGAGGAATAAGTGAGGACATAGCTATAGTCACGAGTCAGTTATTCTGAAGGATGAATATGAGAAAAGGTCCACCCACGTTCCGTTGTGCAGGATGAGCACAGGTGCCTCAACTAACGGACCATCCTGCGACTCACGGTTAACGATCTGGACGGGGTCACCAGTTGGTGTAAGTGCATCTTCCTCCATCATCTGCAGCATAATTGGCGTGGAGTACTCTCCATTCGCATTTCCACAGGGACCTCCTCCTCCAAGACTACTCCCGTCGACTTTGTAAACAATATAACGTTGGCCATCGACGTCTTGGAACCCAGCTGGATCAATGGCACCACCTCCCATTGTCTGGCAAGTAATGGGTTGTGTCTGTGATGTGTAGGGTCCGAGAGGGTTTGTCGAAGTCGCAGCTCCAACGCAGTGAGTCTGTTGCGAGGGAGACTCTGCAGCATAATCTGCAATAGGTATGTGAATATTTGGTACGAAGACAGGAAGGGTGATCTGTACACATGACAAAGGTGCCGTCACCTCGGTCGATGACATCAGGTGCCCATGTGGAGTTGACGGTTGCCCACGGACCAACGTCTGGAAGCGCATCCACGGCGTCCAGCAGTGTCCACGTCGTTCCATTATCATATGAGGTTGCAACTTGTATATTGATGTTGCCCGAGTTAGTTGCAAACGCGTATGTTACATTAGGCGTGATGAGGATGTCCGGGTCGGGGAAGTTCGCGCTAATAACTGAGCCATAGACAGTTGCATTGGCACAACTGAAACAGATACCGGAAAGGATAGTTAGACTGAGAAGACGATTTCGAAGGGGCATAGGTGGTGGTCTTAGGTCGTTGAACTGCTTCAATAGCCATTATAACGGGAGATGATGCACCGCAACCGGATGATTTAAACACGAAGCGGTGTAACTCCACCTGACACCGCATGTTGCGGGGTACTCATACTTATCCCCAGTTCCGAAGCACCGGAGAAAGTGTCGGACGAAAACGAAGTTGTAACGTTTGGGCCACAATCACCGAGCCGAATCTAGGAAGGTGAATCTGGACAATGTGTTACTGTCGCTTGCTGTGTGCATGGTCCTTCCAACTGAAATCAGTTCTCGAAGCTATGTCAAGAAACACGGCGATTAATCCCCGCGGATACCAAAGGGCTCCATAAGTACCCGTGCCAGCGCAGAAGTCTTGCATGTTTGGAGCCTTTGCGTAAATATCTGGGAAATGTGTATAGCTCCTTCCATGTGAACCTAGCAGATGGGGAGAAGGATAGGACCTTCAAGGCCAGACCAATTTAACTAGCCAACAAATGACTTACTTGCTCCGTGCTCGAGAAACATGACGGTAGTAGGTAAAGCTTGGTATATGCTCCTGCTAGTGTAACTGAGTTTCGCAGTTCGAAGAGGCGACGATGTCCTATTCAACTCCGGCAAATCTCGTGGTTTACTGAGTCTAACAACGTGTTAGCAGCCAACGTGAGGCTGCGAAGATCATCGATCATCTCTGGACCGGATTGTCGGAAGGAGAAGAGATTTGGAGGCTTTGGCCCGCTCGAGGTCGGAGACTGGTACCGCCACAGGCCGAGTGAGGGCCATATCCACCGAGCAATATTATACTACATATCGGCAGCACGGTACTCGGAGCGCTTCTGACCTTGAAATCAGTGCGTGTATCGATCATCAGCCTCGTGTTAAACAAGCCATCCTGGCGCTTGTCTGAACGGGGTCAAGCTTCTTCCCCTGCTTCCATCTGCCGCCTGCCACCCTGTAGCACCCCAGCGTAGGTCCAAACGACCTGCAATCATGCCTGCAGCTCAACCTTTGCGTATATCATGTGCGGTTTTCGAACTGCCATTTTCAACAGTTCTAACGTCGACGAGGCAGATATCGAGCTGCGAAGCGCGAAGGATGTTGAACATATTGAAGCAATATTCGTCGGCTATCGACGCAGTATTCGACGACAAGACAAAAACCACTTTCGAGAAGAATTCCCTGAGCCTCTGTAAGGGCGCCTGTTTAACTCAGTTTTCCGGGTTACTCACATCCTTGATACTCAACAGTGCAGTTCCAGGCGACGCCTTCTCGTTCTCGGTTCATTGGAAGAGGTGGTATTCTTTCTGCATACCGGCTGTCAACAACATCCAAATCAATGTTCGTGATGTACTGTCCGATTCTCGGTCGTACAGTACGTCCAAGGACTGCCATCCCTCCTCGTGTCTTCTGTCTAAACCCTCGCAGAGTTCCAAGCAGAACGCAGCAAGGTGGACATCACTATCGGACTGTCATCTAGTGGTCCCCCAACCGTGCGTATATAATGCACGTGACCTCGAAGGGTTCTGACGCAGCATCTGCAGGGTGTAGCGCCGGCTCAGGATAATTCTACGCCTTCGAACATGGATGGCCTACGCCCTACTACTGAAGCACTCCTTGACCAATGTCCTCGGTGAGAATGTCCAACCTATTACGTACATGTATTTCATAGCACGGCGCTAGTTTCCGGATCTTGGTGATTGGGCAGGTAAGCAGCATTTACACGCTCTAGTAAGATGATTTCCGAAAATGATACTTTTGTAGTCTGGCGTTGGAAAATCTACGCTAATCCACCGAGCGTTCGGAATAGGAAAGGCAGTTGAGTAACTGACCATCTGCGTACCTTCCGATGTTGATGAATTTCATGATATCGTCAGTCCGCCGACAATCTCAAGCCGGGAGCTGCAAATATCGAGGAAGAACTCACCTCGTCGCAAAATGATCGATTTGTCTTGCACGATAGTAATGGTTTCGAGCCAGCCGACCACGTCAATTGTGACGCTGTGAAGTCTTTTATAGCAGATAGGAAGAACCGAGAACTCGTCAAGGATCAGTTGCATGCAGTCTGGTAAGCCACTCTGGCGCAATCGTGAAGTGTCCGCCAAACGGATAGTGTTCCAGGCTGTGTTTCCGGATACCCATCGAAAGTCATGGAGATAGGCTGTTGGAAGACGGCGCGGAGACATTCTTGCAAAAGGATAATAGCGTTCTCCACAACAGTGAGTGAGGTCTTGCATTCTATCTCTGTTCCAGGATGGTGACCTGCGTCAGTTCCGACCATGGTCGTGTTCACAAAATACGACAAACTTCTGACTTACATGGCAATGAAAAAGGAAGAGAACCCTGAAGTAGCAGCGGAACGGTATTTACAAAAGCATTGCATCGATCCGATCGCGAAATTCGCCGGAAACTCTGAGCTCTCATATGTCGCAGTCAGCTGTAGGTGCAGTTTGTTCTGAACCATTCCTCTGGTTCAAGCATTACATTGTTCGCCTTAGCAACCGTTGGGCTAGGGCAGGGCTACAGGAAATTAATTGACCTTACCTATCAGAAAGTCACCGAAAGGTTCAGGCTCCAGACAGATGCGCCATCGGCAGTTTCCGTTGTGACCCTAATGGCGCAGAGAATAATGCCGGAGCTGAAGATTCGGGGGTCGATAGAGTGAGTCGAGCTCGCTCATTCATTTGTCGTGACCTTAATCCTTGAATTCACAGTGTCGGCAAGCAGAGTAAGTGGTCATTATGACCAGGAACTTTGAAGATAATTGTGTCATTCTTTGAAGGATATTGGAGGACGCTGACTTCCGGTGCCAATTTCAAGGATCACACGATTACTGAGTGTCTTGCCGTTATTCATACCGATATAGTTTGTGTGTGGAATTTTAATGATCCGCTTCAAGTGAGCTTTACTCAACTACCACTGCACTGGCTACTGACAAATTTCCCTAGTACCTGTACAGCGATAAATTTCGAGAGCTAATGGCAGATTTGGCGGGAACCATCGATGGTTCCACTCCTGCGCCCTCCCGCCTTGCTCGCGTAGATTCCACGAACTCAGCCTGCGAGTAAGTGCCACCATTCAGGGTACTGCAGCATCACACTCAGGGAGAGTAACACTTCTAGAACTGGTCCTCCTCTCATGCTCCTTGCCCCTTTAATCCTACCGTTCGAAGCTGGCCTAGGTCTTGCACAGTGGGCTCGCCAAACTTACCAACGACTGTGGGTACCATTGCGTGTTTCTCACTGCTTCCCATGATCAATCATCTCTGCAGACCCGATGTTCACCACAAGTTTATGGCATATATTGTCGATCTGGTCCATATCTTAGAGATATTGTTCTCACTCACGGCCGGCGACGACGAAAAGAAACTTACACGCGGCGCCGTGAGTGCGGCCTTCAACGCATACTACGATTCGGAAATGCGGCACAGCGTTCACCAGCGGATCAACCGCTTTGACTTTAAGTTACCGGGTCGTGACACTGTTCTTGACGAGATTATTTCGTTAGTTAGGATGAGCCCTATTGACGACAGCCACATATCCAGTGCACTTCGAAAGATTCCTTTGGAGTCCTTGGCAAAAGATGGTGACTGGCTTAGCTTCAAGGCTATCGATCAGAAGGCCTGTTGAGAAGCTGCATTGCTACAAGATCTCGTTCCTTGTGTTTCTCTAGGTTTGTCTACTTCTCACTGTACTATTGCATTTTCTGCTGCTGCTACTGTTTGTATCCTGTATGCACCCACTTACATGTTCGCGTTCCGAAGTTCAACGATGACCTGTATTAGTATATCACGCATTCATCCGAGCTCAAATCGACCAAGGTAGCTACTCACCGTCGAGATGAGCTACAATTCATGGAGTTAAGATAGCGAGTGATGTTACCCGATTCTTTCTTCTTAGGACCTCTCCGACCCTGATCCGATATGAGGATCTGGGAAAGATGGGAGAGATTTTTGTGAAGGAGAATCCTGGCAGGAGGGATCATTCCAAGTTAAATCGTCGTCCCTGAAGTGAATGGGAATCATTTTGTTCACCAGGGGCAGGTTATAGCTGCATTGTACTGTGCCTGTGGGATGCCAGTGACGTAGCATTCACCCATCCGCTCTGCGCATGTCATAAGCTTTCGGGACGGGGGAGAGCCAATAAGACTCGCCCTGCTGGTCATTACCGTGATATTCTCGTCCATTGATACCCAATGGGAGAAGTTGAAAAGCGCATTCTTGAATGCCTTATTCTTGTTAGCTTCCTCTCCAGCCTTCTCCCAGAAGCTTGCCCTGAAGATGAAACAGAAGTGGTCAATTACAGGAACCGTTTAGCAGTCAATGAGGTCGGATTTCCGTTCTTGCCCGTCAGCTGCTCGTACGAGTGGGCCACAACGAGGGGCACGACGAATATGAAGGTCCCGGGTGAGGAACCACAGTAGGCGGCTCGCCAATTTCCCGGACTGGCCAACATCAATCGTCCCACCGGAAACCGTAGAAACCTTGCTCCGTCAATGGTCCAAGGGAGGCTTGAAGAATTTCTGGAGAAGGACGGCAAAGCTTATGCATCGATCGGAGTCTCCTGAGACACTATCTCACCTACGAGTACTTACTTGAGTGGTCTACTTGCCAAATTGCGTTAGCCAGGTATGCGTCTAGGCATTTATCATTAACATGGATGATAAAGATATCAGAGGTGTACGTGGCACGAGATATGTAGGATGTTATCCCGTGTCCCCTGAGAAGTGTGCCATCATGGCGTATTTCGGTTTGGCAAGGTGGCTCAGAGTGGCAATGTTGGTGCAAGGCAGCTGGTCAGGATCAGAACTCACCAAATCTGAGGAGTGGTGTCGATGCCTGTCAGTGGCCCAGAAACTTGCATACGTGTCCTAGAGGGACGGGTGGTTGGTCGCCGATTACTAGTTCTGCCTTCTTTTTGTCTCTCCCACATCAACCCGATTCTTGCGGCGCTCTACAACAATTGGATAAACAGAGACTCGAGCCTCGCAGGCGGCGGCGGAGGCAGTGACACAGCCACGCACTGAGTTGATGACAGAATACAAACTCACCTCCTGAGGTATGTTCTATCCTCTATCACTCTCGGCCATCCGCTCACCCTAAGTTGTCACGCACTCCTCCCCTTATTTTTCACCTCGCTGGCTGCACGATGGCTTTCGCACCGTGAGGTCAACCCGATGGGATGTTCACTGTACGTACGCACGTATTGAGAATTGATATTGATGCACTGACGTAGCCGTGATTGCAGGTCCCGGGTCAGAGTCAGGTTTCCTCACTTATGTATGGGGTGTTGATATGCGGTACCGAGGATACTCCCTCAAGTTGCAAGTCTGCGAATCGACGTGCGTGTACAATACAAGCTCAACCACATCCGGAGGAACGTCTTTGTCGCCAAACATCACAACCCTTCCCCATGTTCAGGACTACGAAATTTTCTACGTCATTCACACCGTCGTTTACCCGGATGGAAACGTCTGCACACCCATTTTACACACGCCGGGCGATGATTTGGCGATATATGGATGGGCTTCGGAACGTTGGTAACCTATGCAGAGTGCCGAGAAGGTCAGAATCAGTGTCATTCCGGCGAACACAAGCAGTTTCGTTGAGGTTACCTTACGACTATCCCCTGATGTGAACACCTATATGTTAACGTCACGCCTAGTGAGTTTCACGGCCGTCCAAGCCAGGTCGTGTGGAGGTCTACTCTTATGGAGACGCGCTCTTTTTGAGACCAAGCCTTTTCCGTCTGTGCCTACTCACTGGTGGACTATGCCAACGGGAAATGGCTGCGTATTCCTCACGATACACTCCAGGCACTGTCACGTCCTAGAGGTAGATACCCAACAGGCCTCCATGACAAGGTTGACATGGCTCTCTTGTGCTCCTGGGTGAGTTCGGAAGGGGAAGAAAGCCTACGCAACTGGACATGGTAGCAGCAGATGACGTTCGTTGGCGTACTGATATCCTGACTGGGTCTTGACCTCAACTATTCGATTTGGCGTCCCTTCACATAGATATCGACCAAGTCACTCCATGTTGATTCAAATAGTATACACTCCACTAAGCACAGGGTACGGTACGATACTACTACAATGCAGCGATAACAGTGACAACGAACGACACCACACAAACAATGAAAAGCAACTAAGCAATCAGAAAGAAACAGTGGGCTGAACATTTCTCAGTGGGCCTGTCGACCGCTGGCATTGATATGCCACTCCTCATCTTGTTCCAATTGTTCCCTCGGAATGCGCCCAACAGTCCTGATGAGGGCATCGTCATCGATACGACTCACCGTGACCAGGGAAACGATCTTCTCGAGGACAGCATCACGACCAGGTACCTTATAATCAAAATCCTTGATCTGTACGTGAGCATTGCGCATCACATCCGAACCATGATATGCATTGAAAGCCAGTTTTATAGCTCTGCGGGTAAGCTTCTTCTCGCTGTCATTGGAGGTGAGAGTGAATAGAATCTCCAAGACGTGTATGAGGTCGACAATATAAGCCATGAACTTTTGATGCACGTTGTTCCTAAAGAGAAGGTTACAAACGGGAACTACCAGGCAACCTGCAATTTCACCCACACTCGCTGATAGGTTTCATAGGCCCACTGTGCAAGAGCGAGGCCTGCAGCAAATGGTAGGATGATCGGCACTAACAGCGCGAGGGGAACAGCACCCCTTGACAACGTGCGACACTCTTTAGGTGTCATGATGCGGTGACTTGCGTAACAACACTCACCCGGCTAAGGTGTTGTAGGTGTCGCTGCGGGTGAGACGGGCAGATCCAGTTGCCGATTCATCGATGGACCCCACCAGGTCGACCATTAGTTTTCGAAATGGTTCGCTCTCGAGATACTGCGAGAAAAGCATTAGTGAACTACTGCTATTGTAGCTGATCATCGCTTACGCCAGATGGATCATGAAAATTCCAGACAGATACAATGTCGGTGTGAATGACTTGAAGACATTCCTGAATCGTGTAGCCTGGGAAGTTGGGACTAGAAGCCAGCGTCCTCCAGTATCCTTCAAAAGATGTACGAACGCTGCAGTTAATAGTTTCTAGCCGTTCAAGGCCGCTTACTCTGTTTCCCAACACTATGGGCAAAGAATGTCAAGACAAGACACAAGAACGAGTGGAAGGAACTGACGCTATTGACCCCTCGATTTTCAAGCGCGGCAAGGTCCTCTGCGCCATTAAAGTCACCACCGACACCGGGGACGGTGTACCTAACCGAGACCCAAAAGTCTCGGTGACCTTCTTATAGGTGAGTTCGATTAATTGTTCGCGCCCTTCCTCATGTCCGCGGTTGGCTAACAGTACAACGCTTAAAACGTGTGAAAGAGTCAAAAACAAAGCAAGACTCACAGCTAACTGGGACGTATGAGAGCTTTGCATCTTTGGCAAAGTTCTGAATTGGCTGAATGCAATGCTCTCGAATATACTCTTGGGCTGCTGTGTTAGAATCCCCTTTAGTTTGCATTGCGATATGAGTCAGAAGCCTGTCGTATTTTGTGAACACGACAATGGTCGGAACTGACGAAAATCACGATTCTGGAACGAGACAAAAAGAAAGACCTCTCTTACTGTTCTGGAGAACACTGGTATCCTCTTTCAAAAACGTCTCCGCGCCATCTTCAAGCAGCCTGTCTCCGTGACCTGTGATGGGTATTCGGAAACATAGCCTTTAACGTGAACTGTTTGTTAGGTATATTATAATTATCCCACAACAGCTCACCATACTGCGTGCAGCTGATCCTTTAACTGTTCTCGCTTTTTCCTGTCCTCTATGAATAGCTTCACATCGTCGCAATTGACGCCGTCAGCTGGTTCAAAACCTTTACTATCATGCAGGACGAATCGATCGTTTTGCGGTGAGATTAGTTCTTTCTCGATATCTGCTTTTCCCGGCTCGAAAAATTCGGCGGACTGAGCGTGTTATAAATATCGGAGCGTACGTAGGTGCGCAGCTACTCAACTGCTTGTTCGATTCCGAAGGCCCTGTTGATCAGTGTAGATTTCCCGACGCCTGACTACTCAAAGACATCATTATTAGAAATCATCCGAGTGGCACCTACAAATCCTCATTACCTGTCCGATTACCAGTATCCGAAAACTAATATGGAAGTGTGAGATACCTGCACGCTACTAGATTGGACGTACTCACCGAGGACATTTATTGAGAAGTTCTTCAGTAGTAGGGCGCAGCTCATTGGCGCCTTGACTGGTGCCCGCGCTCTGCAGATACTACGTCAGAATCCTTCAAGGCCACGTCCGTTTGGCACGTACAGCCGGAAAACTGCTGGACGACAGGCCAAGAGTGATGTCCAGCCTGTTGTGCGCAATATGAAACTCTACGAATATTCAGATAGAACACAAGAAGACAACAGCGTATCCACCTACTTCGTGCTGGCAGCTTGGATAGTACATCTTGAACACTAATTTTGATCTCCTCGATGGCCTGCTTGGAAGATCCAATACGCCACCGTCTTCGGCGTACGACTGAGACAGAAATAGTCTCCCCTCGAACCGCACTATCGGACACAGACAGAGGGTGTTAGAAACGGATATACAATTTGCCAAACAGCCATCCTGACAGAGGTTGGTTGAAATCCTCTTGAAAAAGGTATTCTCCTCGCTGGGGAATGCTGTGTCGTTGATCGTCGCAACCGATTTCGATGGATTCGATGCTACCCCTGGCCCTGGCACCCCGTAACTCAATGTCTGCCTCACACGACGTCAGAATCAACGGAAACGGCGATATAGAAGTCCATACACGATATTAGCAAGGGCTGGGAAGACATGGTAGTAAGAGTAACGGCTAAAGCTGTAGAGACCTCGGGGCTGCTCAAGGGCAAGGCTTGCTGTTCAAACACGCGCCCCTCCAGATCATTTCAATCCCAGAAGCGCTTGCACATGACAGACATGCGTCGAGCCAGTTGGTTCGGGTAGCAGAACCTAGTTACTAGGCCCACGGCTTCCTGTCGTTCTCCTCGCTCCCAGGATACGTAGGTCTTTGGTTTGGCTCGGGGCAATAATGACAGGGCGGTTACATCTATCCTGTCGTGGTGGCTCGATCGGAAAAGGCTTCCCTACTGAGCCACACAAATCCGAATGAGTTGAGTCGGGCTGTCCCAGACTAGTGCACCGAAAGAAAGGGTCGCACCATAGCTTGTCCTAGTGGACACTAGACAACTACTAGGACTTTGCACCCCCCATATGCTCTAGCATCCACTGCAGACTTTCATGTTTGGGTCATAAGGTCATATAGTTCCATCAAACTGCACTTGTGATAACTAGGCATAACCTACTAAGAACAATACAATGCGCGACGATAGCAGCGACAGGAAATGTGGTAGTACAGCGTGAAGTACAATCCAAAGAAAGGTAACGGGATAAGCTCTTGAACTAATACAGTCTTTCAACGAGGCTTCTCCTGATCGCTAGTGTTGGTTAGTATGCCACTTCTCTTCTCGGCGCTCGCTCTAAATACTCTGAGGGAATGGTTACAAGTGCCCCGGAAAAGTCGTCATATCAACTTTCTGATGAACCGCACAAAGAAGGCTTTGCCTTTAACCGTACTACTGGTACGAATGGTCTGGGGCCAGTCAAGCGTTTTTAGCAGGTGACTTCGAGGCGAGGGTCGCAGCTACACCCCTAAGCGATGCTGCACTGTAGTTACAAAGCCATGGCTAGCGGCAGTGAACGATACACACCTAGTCAGCTGTGTCGGTGACTCCTGATTGTGTGCCATTTGTCATTTCTATTGCTGCGATGCGAGGGGAAAGAGCTAGAAGCGTCCAGGAAGATCCTCACCCTACTCGGAACACGACCCTCTGTAAAGGGTGGAGTAAATGACATCCTTCGGTAGTGTTGGATCCCATCAGAGATTCGTAGTAGTGCGCCACCGATGCCCGTCCCAAACAAAGTATCACGGGGAAAAAGCGTGTGGGTAGTGGCAGGCGACAGTGACCCGAACAGAGACCAGGTCATCAATTCGGTAACGTTCTCGCTCGATGGAAGACGCATTGTCTCAGGCTCCTATGATCGCACTATTCTGCCTTGGGACTCAGAGACGGGTGCAAAGCTGAGATCACCACTGACCGGACACTGACTCGATTACCTTGACAGTGGCGTTCCTGCCTGACGGGAAACATATCATGTCAGGCTCGTTCGATCACACGATTCGGCTTTGGGACGTGGAGTTAGGAAACCCCTGTGCGGACACTCTGCGTCAGTTAATTCCGTTGCGTTCTCCCCCAACGGAAGGCGGCTTGTGTCTGGTTCCTACGACGACAGGATCAAGTTTCAGGATACAGAAGAAGGTGCACAGGCAGGAAATTCACGTAGCATGTCTGTCGGATCTGTGGCATTCTCGCCAGAATGGAAAGTGCATTGTATCAAGTCCATACGAAGATGTGATCCGGCTTTGAGGTGCGGAAAGCGCCACCCACGGCAAGTGGGCAATCCGTTCCATGTAAACAGTTGCTCAGCGTTTTCATTGGACGAAAAACTCGTTCCGGATTGCTTGGATGATGCAAGTCGTATTCGGGACGTAGCAACGACTGTTATGAATATGATGGGCACACCAAGTCGATCAAGTCCAGAAAGCGCACCTCTTCTGCCACCCACGACCATGCCGTCACGGTTCGACTTTGGAACGTGAAAACTGGCGTGCAACTAAGCGACCCGATCGAGGGGTACATCGAGTCAGTTAACTCTGTCGTATTCTCCCCAGGCGGAACTCGTATTGCATCAGGCTCGTCAGACAGCACGATCGAACTTTGGGGCTCAGAGACAGGCGTGTCGATCGGCGAACCTCCGGAGGTGCCTCGTCAGTTAACTCACTTGCGTTCTCGCCGGACGGAGTGGTTATTGCATTAGGCTACCGCGATCATGTTGTTCGCCTCTGAGATGCGTAGGCTGGAGCACAGACAGGCAATCCGCTCCAGGCCCACACCGGGCAAGTCGATTCACCGACTTTTTACCGGATGAGACATATTTTGTTTCAGGCTCCTCTAACAACACCGTCCGAGCTTGGGATGTGAAGACAGGCGCACAGGTGGGCAATGCACTTCGATGGCACACCACCTTAGTCAACGCTGTCTCTGTCTCGTCCGATAGGGGATGCATATCGTCTGATTCAGGCTTAGTCCTATGGCGACACAATCCGGATTTGGAAGGCGAAGGACGGTTGGTGTTTTGGGGTTTCCCACGAGTATGCCGAGTCGTTCGAGCTGGCCACTCCTTATTTGAACTCCATCACCTGACACCCGGAAGATGCGCCTCACAAGACAAGAGGCATGCTTTTAGTTTTGGACTAGGATGGGAGGAGGCGCAGAGAGCAAGGTAGTTATGCGGAACGGTAATCTAGGTCACCCATCCGGTTACAAGAATCATGTGTGAGATACCTGTGTAATACATTGCCCTCGGGCAATAGTCGTAGACAACGCGGCAGTCTACACGATCTCTAGGATCCGACATTCGGAGTTGACAACACTAACCAAGCCCTCGACTCTTGCGCTGATTGGGCAATCAGATGCGATTCTCTTGTACTCGATATGACGTGGCGACTGTAGCAGAAGTGCATTGAATGGTCGTCCAAGCCAGTCTAGCAAACTGCCCGGATCATCGTGTGTGAACAGATCTAGTAATTTCGGGCTCCAGGGTCGAACGATGACATACGGTAAACTTGCACCTGAACCCTCCCGAAGACGAGATGATGGTTCGAGCCTCAGAGGCGCCAGGCCAGATGCAACAAGTTCATAGTCATGGTCGGAAGTGGCGGACGAGGTTTCTAGTAGTTTGACCTTTATGACCCGATGAACAATGCAAGGCAAATCCAGCCTGCCAGCGACGAATCGTGGGGACGACAGCCGCGCAAGGGCACCATACAATTTACGCCCCTCATCGAGATCCGCGCCATTGTGTTTGGAAGGACCGCTCGGAATTGGCTGCATCCACGATCGAGTCCCGTATGGTGTGAGGCTGGTAGGAAAGCAACTATGGAACGACGATGCTTCTCCAACCCAGTCTAAGACAGAGACATCTCCCGACCGTGTAAGGATCTCCCCCAAGAGGCGTCCAAGGGCACTTGGTGCGGATTCGCCATATATGATAGGTAGGGAGACCTGAAAAATTCCAAAAAGCGAATACGCAACGTCTTCGGCCCGGGTGGTATGACGTGTCGACGCCCATCGGAGCTTCGACCGAGCATCGTCCACACCCGGGATGAAGTTCTTAAGGTGTAGCTCTTCTATCCCTGTTGCCTGGTGAAGCTCTGTGAGAATAGCACCATCCGATTTGTGATTCGCAGTCGTGCAGTCCCTGTAAAGGGACCAGTCCTGCGTGTAAAATAGGACCTTAGAAGAAGCTAGTAGCTCCTGGAGAGTCCAACCTCGCTTGATCCAGATGCTATCTGCGAACGATGTCCTGTCGGATATATCGGAAAGATGCACGATTGTCAGAGCCGAGTTGCGGTACCAAGAGAACATGGATCCGATGGCTTCTTGTAGTTCCGAGCTGCTCTCTTTATCAATGCAACACGTATCGCTCCACGCCCACCTGTAACCGTGTCGGAGGGTAAAAACACAAAAGCTTTGGAGCTTTGCGAAGCCATCCCCGTCGTCCAGGTTATAAATATTAACCCCTTCGATGTCACGTAGTAAAGGCTCGCCAGCCCCCCACCTATGGGAAAGTGTGGTGTACCCAAAGTATTTCGAAATTCTATTACGAATGGATATTTCGCATTCCGGACTGTCGCACGTGGAGGATTTAAGTAACTCATCGTATTGAGCACTATCCTGAAAATACGATATCTGTGCGTCTCGGTTACACAGAACTCCCGTATACGTGTTCAGCAATCGCAACGGAAGAGTCTGGGTGGTTTCTGCGATAATACTCTGGACCATCCGCTTGACACCCAAAGGCCTGACGTCCGAGTCAATAGCCTGCACCGTGGGCGCTGGTAAACATAACTCTTTCGCCTTCAAATCCATGCAGCTGATGAGGCAGTTCCTGCACGAGGCTTCTTTGTCTGAAGGGCAGTGCACCGAGGCAGCACATGCATACTTGATAGCCTCTCCTAAATCACTATCCGAACCTAGCTTCTGGTACTTTTCACGAAGAGAATCCGCAAGGTTCAATAACAATTCGCACCGATCAGAAGGTGTTGGGGCAGTGCATTCTGATGCAGCTCGGCGGAAAGCGATAATCTCATTCAAGTCTGCCAGGGTCCCGTCTTTAGTGAATACCTCTTGCAGGCTATTCGAGAGCTGGACGAGAAACGAAAAACGTTTTGGGTGTCCTGGTGGAGTGAGCTGCAAGGCAGAGCGTCGGAGGGCAATGATATCCCGCAGGTTTGCCATGGCATCGTCAACATGGGTATGCCACTCTTCGTCAAGTTCCAGTTCTTCCTTTGGAATGTTCTTAATGGCCGTGGTGAGGTCAACGTCGTCGGTGGGACTCATCCTGACCAGGGAAACGATCATATCGAGGACGGCGTCGCTACCGGGTATCTCGTAATCAAGACCCTTAATCTGGGCGTGGGCATTGCGCCTCATTTCCGAATCGTGGTATGCCTTGAATGCTAATTTGATAGCTCGGCGTTTAAGCTCCTCTCCACCGTGATTGGCGGTGAGTGTGAATAGAATCTCCAAGACGTGGATGAGGTCGACAATATAAGCCATGAACCGTTGATGCACGTTGTTCCTAAAGAGAATGTCACCCACGGGACTACCAAGCAACTTGTAATATCACCTACATTCGTTCATAGGTTTCATAGGCCCACTGTGCAAGAACGAGGCCTGCCGCAAATGGCAAGATGATAGGCAGTAAAGGCACGATACGAGCAGCACTCCTTGACACACACTTTAGGTGCCATGATGCGGTGACTTGCGCGACAACACTCACTCGGCTAAGGTGTTATGAGTGTCACTGCGGGCGAGACGGGCGGATCCGGTCGCTGGTTCATCGATGGTGCCCACAAGGTTAACCATCAGTTCTCGAAATGGTTCGCCATCGAGATGCTACGAGAAAAGCGTTAGCAAACTACTGCCGTGGTGGCTGATCGACGCTTACACCACGCGGGTCCTTAAAATTCCAGACAGATATAATGTCGGTATGAATGACTCGAAGGCACTCTTGAATAGTGTAGCCTGGGAAATTGGGATTGGAAGCCAACGTTCTCCAGTATCCTTCAAAGGGGTATGAGTGCTCCAATCAATGTTTCCTAGCCATACAAGATCGCTCACTCTGCTTTCCAACCCTATGAACAAAGTACGTCAGGTCAGGACACAAGGCCGAGTAAAAAGAACTGACGTTATTGACCCCTCGATCTTCAAATGTGGCAAGGTCCGCTGCGCCATTAAAGTCACCACCGACACTGGAGATGGCGTACCCAACTGAGACCCAAAAGTCTCAGTGACCTTCTCATAAGTGAGCTCGATTAATTGGTTGCGTCTTTGCGCAAGTCTAGGATTGGCTAATAGTACAAAAATCGAAACATGGAAAGGAGTCAAAACCAAAATACAACTCACAGCTGACTGCGACATATGAGAGCTTTGCGTCTTTGGCAAAGTTCTGAATTGGCTGGATGCAATGCTCTCGTAGATACTCTTGTGCCGCTGCGTCAAGATCCGTTTTCCTTTGCATTGCCATGTAGGTCAGAAGCTTGTCATATTTTGTGAAAACAACGATAGTTGGAACTGGCGACAATCACAATTCCGGAGCGGGATTAAAAGGAATACCTCGCTCACTGTTCTGGAGAACACTAGTATCCTCTTTCAAGAACGTTTCTGCGCCATCCTCTAACAACCTGTCTCCATGGTCTGTGATGGGTATTCGGAAGCACAACCTTTAACGCTAACCGTTCGTCAGGCACTTTGCGATAATCCCAGAGTGGCTTACCAAACCGCGTGCAGCTGATCTTTGACGAGTTCTCGTTTCTTCCTGTTCTCTATGAATAGTTTCACGTCGTCACAGTTGACGCCGTCAGCTGGTTCGAAACCTTTGCTGTCATGCAAGACGAATCGATCGTTTTCCTGTGAGATCAGCTCTTTTTCAATATCTGCCTTCCCGGGCTCGAAAAATTCTGCAGACTGAGTGCGCCATCAGCATCGGAGAGTATGCATGCGAATAGATACTCGCCGCTTGTTCGATTCCGAAGGCTCTGTTGATCAGTGTAGATTTCCCAACGCCTGACTGCACGAGGATATTATAGTGAGAAATCATCCGAGTGGCACCGACAAATGCTCATCACCTGTCCGATTACTAGTATCCGAAAACTGGTACGGAAGTGAGATACCTGCACACTGCTAGGTTGGAGGTACTCACCGAGGACACTCATTGAGAAGTTCCTCAGTAGTAGGGCGTAGCCCATTAGCGCCTCGACTCGCGACCGAGCTCTGCAGATACTACGTCAGAATTCTTCAAAGCCATGTCCGTTGTGCACGTACAGCTGGAAAACTGCTGGATGACAGGCCAAGTGTGATAACCAGCCTGTTGCACACAGTCTGAAACTCTACGAGCATTGAGACAGAACACAAGAAGACATCAGCGTATCCACCTACTCTGTGTTGGTAGCTTGGATAGTACATCTTGAACACTGATTTTGATTTCCTCGGGGGGCTGCTTGGATGGTCCAAAATGCCACCATTTTCGACGTACAACTGAAACAGAAATAGTCTCCCCCCGAACCGTACTACCGGACACAGACAGAGGGTGTTAGAAATGATATACAATTTACCAAACAGAGATCCTGACAGAGGTTGGTTGAAATCCTCTTGAAAAAGGAATTTTCCTCTCCGGGGAATACTGTGTCGATGATCGTCGTAGCCGATTTCGATGGATTCGATACTGTCCCCGGCACCCCGCAACTCAATGTCTACCTCACACGACGTGAGAATCAATGGAGATGGCGATATTGAAACCCATACATGATATCAGCAAGGGCTGGGAGGACATGGTAGCAAGAGTGACGGCTAAAGCTTGAGAGACCTCGAGGCCGCTCAAGGGCAAGGCTTGTTGGTCAAATACACGCCCCTCCAGATCATTTCAATCCCAGAAGCGCTCGCGCGTGACGGGCGTGCGTCGAGCCGGTTGGTTCAGTCAACAGGGCCTAGCTATGGCTTCCTGTCTCTCTCTTCGCTTCCAGAATACGTAGGTCTTTGGTTTGGCTCGGGGTAATAATGGCAGGAGTAGTTACATCCTTCTTGTCATGGTGGCGTGATCGGAATAAGCCTTCCCTGAGCCATAAATCCGAACGAGCCGCCCCAGACCGGTGCACTGACAGAAAGGAAGTTGTTGCCAGCCATAGCTTGACATAGTGAACAGTGAACACTACATATTTACTAAGAGCTTGCTCCCCTCATATGCTCTAGCATCCACTGTAGACTTTGCTTGGGTCAGAGACTCAACTAGTTCCATCAAACGACACCACTACTAGTATGAATGGTTGAATGATCTGGCCGCACAAGAGACTTTTGGAGATTTGAGACGGGTTTTAATGGCAAACAAAATGCTGATCCCGTACTTCAAATATAATCTTCAAATTATGTACTATAAGCGCTAAGTGGATGCTTAAACGTTCACATATAAACTGACGGATTATATTTGAAGTACAAGATCAACATTTTGTTCACCATTGGAACCAATCCAAAATCTCCAAATATCCTTTGTGTGGGGTCAGTAATGAGTCCAAGATGAGACGCAGCTACACCCTAAGCAGTGCCGCACTCCGATTGTGAGGGCCATGCCAACGCGAGCAAACGATACGTACCTAGTCAGCTATGGTTAGTGCCAGGCTCCTGGTTGTGGGTCATTTGTCGCGTTCATTGCTGCGATATAAAGGGACAAGGCCAGAAGCGTCCAGGAAGGCCCCCGCCCCACTCGGAACACCATCTTTTTTAAAAGGTGTAGTAAATGACATCCATCGGTAGTGCCAGAATATGATCAAGATTGTCAAGGTAACGTTCTCCCTCTGACAATACCGTCCGAGTTTGGGATGTGAAGGCAGGCGCACAGGTGGCCAATGCGCTTCGAGGGCACACTGCCTTAGTCAAGGCTGTCTCTGTCTCGTCCGATAGGAGACGCATACCGTGACATGGCGACACAGTCCGGATTTGGAAGACGAAAGATGGTTTGTGTTTTGGGGTTTCTTCCCACGAGTATGCCGAGGTCGTTTGAGCTGGCCGCTCCTTATTTGAATTTCCATCACCTGACACCCGGAAGATGCGCCTCACAAGGCAAGAGGCATGCTTTCAGTTTTGGACCAGGATGGGAGGAGGCGCAGAGAGCAAGGTAGTTATGCCGGACAGTTAGTATTCTGGATGTAGAATACGATACGGTACAGTCATATGTATTCCAGCACGAGCGGTAATCTAGGTTACCCATCAGGTTACAAGAATCATGTGTGAGATACCTGTGTAATACATTGCCCTCGGGCAATAGTCGTAGACAACGCGGCAGTCTACACGATCTCTAGGATCCGACACTCGGAGTTGACAACACTAACCAAGCCCTCGACGCTTGCGCTGATTGGGCAATCAGATGCGATTCTCTTGTACTCGGTATGACGTGGCGACTGTAGCAGAAGTGCATTGAATGGTCGTCCAAACCAGTCTAGCAAACTCCCCGGATTATCCTGTGCGAACAGATCTAGTAATTTCGGGCTCCAGTGTCGAACGATGACATACGGTAAACTTGCACCTGAACCCTCCCGAAGACGAGATGATGGTTCGAGCCTCAGAGGCGCCAGGCCAGATGCAACAAGTTCATAGTCATGGTCGGAAGTGGCGGACGAGGTTTCTAGTAGTTTGACCTTTATGACCCGATGAACAATGCAAGGCAAATCCAGCCTGCCAGCGACGAATCGTGGGGACGACAGCCGCGCAAGGGCATCATACAATTTACGCCCCTCATCGAGATCCGCGCCATTGTGTTTGGAAGGACCGCTCGGAATTGGCTGCATCCACGATCGAGTCCCGTATGGTGTGAGGCTGGTAGGAAAGCAACTATGGAACGACGATGCTTCTCCAACCCAGTCTAAGACAGAGACATCTCCCGACCGTGTAAGGATCTCCCCCAAGAGGCGTCCAAGGGCACCTGGTGCGGATTCGCCATATATGATAGGTAGGGAGACCTGAAAAATTCCAAAAAGCGAATACGCAACGTCTTCGGCCCGGGTGGTATGACGTGTCGACGCCCATCGGAGCTTCGACCGAGCATCGTCCACGCCTGGGATGAAGTTCTTAAGGTGTAGCTCTTCTATCCCTGTTGCCTGGTGAAGCTCTGTGAGAATAGCACCATCCGATTTGTGATTCGCAGTCGTGCAGTCCCTGTAAAGGGACCAGTCCTGCGTGTAAAATAGGACCTTAGAAGAAGCTAGTAGCTCCTGGAGAGTCCAACCTCGCTTGATCTAGATGCTATCTGCGAACGATGTCGTGTCGGATATATCGGAAAGATGTACGATTGTCAGAGCCGAGTTGCGGTACAAAGAGAACATGGATCCGATGGCTTCTTGTAGTTCCGAGCTGCTCTCTTTATCAATGCAACACGTATCGCTCCACGCCCACCTGTAACCGTGTCGGAGGGTAAAAACACAAAAGCTTTGGAGCTTTGCGAAGCCATCCCCGTCGTCCAGGTTATAAATATTAGCCCCTTCGATGTCACGTAGTAAAGGCTCGCCAGCCCCCCACCTATGGGAAAGTGTGGTGTACCCAAAGTATTTCGAAATTCTATTACGAATGGATATTTCGCATTCCGGACTGTCGCACGTGGAGGATTTAAGTAACTCATCGTATTGAGCACTATCCTGAAAATACGATATCTGTGCGTCTCGGTTACACAGAACTCCCGTATACGTGTTCAGCAATCGCAACGGAAGAGTCTGGGTGGTTTCTGCGATAATACTCTGGACCATCCGCTTGACACCCAAAGGCCTGACGTCCGAGTCAATAGCCTGCACCGTGGGCGCTGGTAAACGTAACTCTTTCGCCTTCAAATCCATGCAGCTGATGAGGCAGTTCCTGCACGAGGCTTCTTTGTCTGAAGGGCAGTGCACCGAGGCAGCACATGCATACTTGATAGCCTCTCCTAAATCACTATCCGAACCTAGCTTCTGGTACTTTTCACGAAGAGAATCCGCAAGGTTCAATAACAATTCGCACCGATCAGAAGGTGTTGGGGCAGTGCATTCTGATGCAGCTCGGCGGAAAGCGATAATCTCATTCAAGTCTGCCAGGGTCCCGTCTTTAGTGAATACCTCTTGCAGGCTATTCGAGAGCTGGACGAGAAACGAAAAACGTTTTGGGTGTCCTGGTGGAGTGAGCTGCAAGGCAGAGCGTCGGAGGGCAATGATATCCCGCAGGTTTGCCATGGCATCGTCAACATGGGTATGCCACTCTTCGTCAAGTTCCAGTTCTTCCTTTGGAATGTTCTTAATGGCCGTGGTGAGGTCAACGTCGTCGGTGGGACTCATCCTGACCAGGGAAACGATCATATCGAGGACGGCGTCGCTTCCGGGTATCTCGTAATCAAGACCCTTAATCTGGGCGTGGGCATTGCGCCTCATTTCCGAATCGTGGTATGCCTTGAATGCTAATTTGATAGCTCGGCGTTTAAGCTCCTCTCCACCGTGATTGGCGGTGAGTGTGAATAGAATCTCCAAGACGTGAATGAGGTCGACAATATAAGCCATGAACCGTTGATGCACGTTGTTCTTAAAGAGAATGTCACCCACGGGACTACCAAGCAACTTGTAATATCACCTGCATTCGTTCATAGGTTTCATAGGCCCACTGTGCAAGAACGAGGCCCGCCGCAAATGGCAAGATGATAGGCAGTAAAGGCACGATACGAGCAGCACTCCTTGACACACACTTTAGGTGCCATGATGCGGTGACTTGCGCGACAACACTCACTCGGCTAAGGTGTTATGAGTGTCACTGCGGGCGAGACGGGCGGATCCGGTCGCCGGTTCATCGATGGTGCCCACAAGGTTAACCATCAGTTCTCGAAATGGTTCGCCGTCGAGATGCTACGAGAAACGCGTTAGCAAACTACTGCCGTGGTGGCTGATCGACGCTTACGCCACGCGGGTCCTTAAAATTCCAGACAGATATAATGTCGGTATGAATGACTCGAAGGCACTCTTGAATAGTGTAGCCTGGGAAATTGGGATTGGAAGCCAACGTTCTCCAGTATCCTTCAAAGGGGTATGAGTGCTCCAATCAATGTTTCCTAGCCATACAAGATCGTTCACTCTGCTTTCCAACCCTATGAACAAAGTACGTCAGGTCAGGACACAAGGCCGAGTAAAAAGAACTGATGTTATTGACCCCTCGATCTTCAAATGCGGTAGGGTCGTCTGGGCCATTGAAGTCACCACCGACACTGGAGATGGCGTACCCAACTGAGACCCAAAAGTCTCGGTGACCTTCTCATAGGTGAGCTCAATTAATTGTTCGCGCCCTTCCTCATATCCGCGGCTCGCTAACAGTACAACGCTTGAAACATGTGAAAGGGTCAAAAACAAAACAAAACTCACAGCTGACTGGGACGTATGAGAGTTTTGCATCTTTGGCAAAGTTCTGAATTGGCTGAATGCAATGCTCTCTAATATACTCTTGGGCTGCTGTGTTAGAATCCGCTTTAGTTTGCATTGTGATATGAGTCAGAAGCCTCTCGTATTTTGTGAACACGACAATGGTCGGAACTGACGAAAATCACGATTCCGGAACGAGACGAAAAGGAAGACCTCTCTTACTGTTCTGGAGAACACTGGTACCCTCTTTCAAAAGCGTCTCCGCGCCATCTTCAAGCAGCCTGTCTCCGTGACCTGTGATGGGTATTCGGAAACATAGCCTTTAACGTGAACTGTTTGTTAGGCATATTATAATTATCCCATAGCAGCTTACCATACTGCGTGTAGCTGATCCTTTAACTGTTCTCGCTTTTTCCTGTCCTCTATGAATAGCTTCACATCGTCGCAATTGACACCGTCAGCTGGTTCAAAACCTTTACTATCATGCAGGACGAATCGATCGTTTTGCGGTGAGATTAGTTCTTTCTCGATATCTGCTTTTCCCGGCTCGAAAAATTCGGCGGACTGAACGTGTCATCAATATCGGAGCGTACGTAGGTGCGCAGCTACTCAACTGCTTGTTCGATTCCGAAGGCTCTGTTGATCAGTGTAGATTTCCCGATGCTTGACTACTCAAAGACATCGTTGTTAGAAATCATCCGAGTGGCACCTACAAATCCTCATTACCTGTCCGATTACTAGTATCCGAAAACTAGTATAGAAGTATGAGATACCTGCACGCTATTATATTGGACGTACTCACCGAGGACACTCATTGAGGAGTCCCCCAGTAGTAGGGCGCAGCTCATTGGCGCCTTGACTGGTGCCCGCGCTCTGCAGATACTACGTCAGAATCCTTCAAGGCCACGTCCGTTTGGCACGTACAGCCGGAAAACTGCTGGACGACAGGCCGAGAGTGATGTCCAGCCTGCTGTGCGCAATATGAAACTCTACGAATATTCAGATAGAACACAAGAAGACATCAGCGTATCCGCCTACGTCGTGTTGGTAGTTTGGATAGTACATCTTGAACACTGATTTTGATCTCCTCGATGGCCTGCTTGGAAGATCCAATACGCCACCGTCTTCGGCGTACAACTGAGACAGAAATAGTCTCCCCTCGAACCACACTATCGGACACAGACAGAGGGTGTTAGAAACGGATATACAATTTGCCAAACAGACATCCTGACAGAGGTTGGTTGAAATCCTCTTGAAAAAGGTATTCTCCTCGCCGGGGAATGCTGTGTCGTTGATCGTCGCAACCGATTTCGATGGATTCGATGCTACCCCCGGCCCTGGCACCCCGCAACTCAATGTCTGCCCCACACGACGTCAGAATTCAACGGAAACGGTGATATAGAAATCCATACACAATATTAGTAAGGGTTGGGAAGACATGGTAGTGAGAGTAACGGCTAAAGCTTGAGAGACCTCGGGGCTGCTCAAGGACAAGGCTTGCTAGTCAAATACACGCCCCTCCAGATGATTTCAATCCCAGAAGCGCTCGCGCAGGACATGTACAGGCGTGCGTCGAGCAGCCGGTTGGTTCAGATAGCAGAGCCTAGCTACGGCTTACTGTCTCTGTCTTCGCTCCTAGGATATGTGTGTAGGTCTTTGGTTTGGCTCGGGGTAATAATGGCAGGAGCAGTTACATCTTTCAATCCTGTCGGGGTGGCTCGATCGGAAAAAGGCTTTCCCAAGCCACAAATCCAGTTGGGCTGTCCCAGAGCCCAGACCGGTGCACAGACAGAAAGGAAAGTGTTGCTAACCATAGCTTGACATAGCGAACACTAGATATCTACTGAGAGTTGCTCCCCTCGTATGCTCTAGCATCCGCGGCAGACTTTGCTTGGGTCAGAGAGTCACCTAGTTCCATCAAACGAACCGCCACTAGTAAGAATGATCTGGGGTGAGTAATAAGTTCAAGACGAGAGTCGCAGCTGCACCCCTAAGCAGTGCCGCACTTGGATTAAAAGGCCATGCTCAGGGGGAGTGAACGAAACGTACCTCGTCAGTGGCTCCTGCTTGTAAGCCAACTGTCGTTTTCAATTGATGCGATGGGAGGGACAAGGCGGGAAGCATCCAGCATGACGTTCATCCCACTCGGAATATGATCAAGGCGTAGTAAATGACATCCATCGGTAGTGCCAGAATATGATCAAGACTGTCAAGATGACATTGAGGTAATGTTCTCCCGTTGGTGGTTAACCCGTTGCCATGAAGTTGGCAGTGGTCAGCCTGCCAAAAGCCAAAATGCCCTCCGCAACAAACAAACAATAGGCCGGTGATTTTCCCACGTCTCTCCATCATCATCACCGATGGCCAGTCGCGTCCGACAGCGAACGCACTATCAAGGCAGCATTGCAGGCTCAGTGCCTGGACTGTCGGACGCTGTCGACATGGACAATGACGGCGACACACTGAGCAGTCTTTCAATCAACGACGACGCCAGGACGCTCGCGACGATGTCCCTGTCCCAGTCTCACCGCTCTCCGTACCTTCACCCAACCCACCAGGCGACGGCCTCGACGTCCACCTTCAATACACACTCGAATACGCAGCCCATTCCAATTCCCTCTGCGTCGCAGACACCGGTTCCTACAGCACCGGGCACTCCCCGTATTTCTGCTTCCCGGACACCGTCGTCCTTACGCCATGCATCAAACGCCGCACTTCCCGAAGCTGGTCTTGCAACCAAACGCAGGCCGACGTCCCCATCCGGCGGTCGTGAGGGAAAGGGTAACCGCAGTGGTCGCGAGCAAAAAATCCGCACAAATCCTCGTCTACCCCACGCTCACGACGTCCCCATTGCCCCTGCTACCACTATGTACTGGTCACGTGCTCCGGTCCATGGTGCCCTGCCAATGCACAACACGCGCGCCCACACCGTGACCTTGGTCGACCACGTCGCTTGGATGTTCGGTGGTTGCGACGACAAGGGCTGCTGGAGGGATGTGTACTGCTTTGACACAGGTAGGTGTCTCAAAAGTTAACCTCCAATACCTGGAGTGCTGTGCTCCTGAACTTGATTCTGCCAGAAACGATGCATTGGTCACATCCAGAGATGTTAGGGGATATACCCCCTCCGTGCCGCGCGCACACAGCGACGCTCGTTGATAGGAAAATTGTTGTCTTTGGTGGTGGTCAAGGTCCAGTTTACTACGATACAACCTACATATTAGACACAACCACCCGCAGGTGGTACGCTCCTAATTTTCCGGCTCAATCACAGCCACAGAAACACATACCAGACCAGCAGTCACAAAACCCTTCACAAGTTTCGGACCCAGTTCACCCCGCCCCTAGACGTGCTCACACAGCTGTGCTGTACTTGGGCAAGATTTATATATTTGGCGGGGGGAATGGCTTGACCGCTCTTAATGATTTATGGGCACTCGACGTTTCCCGTTTGGATTCATCCTTGCGTAGTGGTTCTACCGAAAGCGGTCTCAAATGGAGTCTTATCAAGACCCATGGTGATCTCCCTGCTCCCAGGGGTTACCATACCGCCAATCTTATCGGTAACGTTATGGTCGTTGTGGGCGGCAGCGATGGCAGAGAATGCTTTTCGGATGTGTGGTGTCTTAATCTTGGTACGTAAAGCCAGAGAGTTCTTTTCTCCGGTGTCGCTAAACTTCTTCGCTTCATCTGCTGTATGGACGATTTCCAGACTCAATGATATGGACGCGTGTAAACTTGACCGTGTCGCACCGCCGATTGTCACACTCCGCGACGCAAGTCGGATCTTACCTGTTCATCGTTGGAGGACACGACGGCAATTCTTACAGCTCTGAAATTCTGTTCTATAATCTCGGTATGCCTCATACACCACTTCGTAATTTAGTATTGTTGCTGACGAGTCGTTCAGTAAACCTCCAATACGAACCTCGGGCAGTCCGGGGTTCCCCTCCGTCACCTCGTGGCTACCACGTTACCATTGTTGCGGACAGTCGATTGTTTCTTTTTGGTGGGGTAAGTTAGAAATCTCACAAGGATCGGCCATTCCCTTTCTGATTTCCCTGTACAAAGTTCAATGGTCACGATGTTTTCGACGACGTGTATACGCTCGACCTGGCAGGGGCGGCTTACCTCCCTCAAGTTATGAGCTTCCGGATCGAGGTCTGACCTCGAGTACGACACACAGCACATCCCAACACTTCGATTTTGTATTGCTTGTTGTTGCCGAGTTCTGGTGGTTCGTTGTACGAACAACTTTCCCATCGTCAACTTTTTCCGTTCATCACGCAGTATATTCACGCCTCCCCCCCTTTTTTAGATTATCTGCCCATACTCTAATGCACTTTTCGTTCACCATATTCTTTGCATACGTACATACCCGTATAACGCTTTTACGACTTACTTGCAGTTGCACGGCACGTCGTGGGTGATTTCCACGGGAAAAATCGTCTTACCTCTCCGTCCGACAGGCCACGAACGTCGAGATCTGCCGTTAGCGTCGTGCTGAGAATGCTATGCCATATCCATTGCAGTGCGATAGTAAGTCCAGCGTGAATATGTTATTGAAAACCGTCATAAGGTCCATGGTTCCATTGATTCATACCCATTCCGTTCATTGAACCCATCATATTCCCCATCCCAACATTACCCATGCTCATTCCCATACCACCCATAGTCATGCCCATACCATTCATTATCATGCCGTCGCCCATGCCTCCCTCCCACATACCCCCTTCAGCAGCTTCTGGGCCTACCCACATGGGTGCACCTGCCATGCTATCTATGTTTACACCCATCATAGGCATGGCCATGTTGCCCATGCCCATGCCCATGCCTGCCATATTCATATTCATTCCAGGCCATCCACCCATTTCCACTGGCATCCCTACTCCCATCGGCATCGCTCCTATCCCCATTGGGCCCATCATTGGCGGGACGGCCAGCTGATTAGCAACACCTGCCTGGTTAGACGTGACGACGGGGGGTCGTCCGTTCCGTGTAGTCCCAGGCACGCTCAGGGCAACCCCACCACTAGTGGCGACACCAACCCCACCGCTGACGCCTCCGCCACCTGGCATCAAGCCAACTCGGACGGGTGATTTTGGTCGGAGAGTTTCGATTTCCGAGGTATTCGGTACGACACACTTTCCGCCTCCTATCGATGCCAACTGCTTGACTGTTTCATCCCAACTTTCTTTCTCCCATTGTCGTACGTTTTCGGGTACACATACTGCGCGCTCTCGAATGAGTTCCTGTACGCGTTCTTCCTCGCCTTCAGCAAGTACGGTCACCCAGCCTCGCCGCAGTGACGAACGCGCACGACCGAATATTTCGAGTCGACGTGTTCCAAGGCAAAAATTCTCAATCAAAGTATACATCTCTGGGGGTTTCCGAGTTGGGTCGTCGGGGTCGCCCTCCCATATGATGACATCGGTGTCTAACCAACAACGTGAGCACGATATAGTCATATACAATGAAGAGAACGTCGAGCCGTACCAACGTTGCAATGAACGAACCAGCTATCGGTAGATCGTCGAACAGTACCCTTGATGCCCATCAAACAATGTTGTTTTGTGCGGGTGAGCAAGGAAGTTGTGGGAGGGTCTGTCTGTAAAATTTGAATGAACCTCACTGTCGCCCGAATGAAATAGAGGTGTTTTTAGGTACTCACGCCGGGTCCCCGATTCGAGCTCGCGTTAGTCTTTACCCAGACCACGTCCTCACACCGTCTGTAATTCCACTTGGCAAGGACCTCGCGACCTCGTTCCAATCCCTCGCCTGCGCCGCTTCCAACCCACATAAAAATGAATGAGGGGTCCGCTGCCAGAGAAGGTATTGGAAGCCCCTGAAGTTCGTCCCATCCAAATGAAGAGCTGAATGGAGGGTCGAGAAGAATCACGTCGAATTTATAGGGGTTAAGAGTCGTCAGTTGTTGAAATGGGAGATATGAAGATGGCACGGCGTGGTTATCGACAGATTCCTTCTTGAGACTCAGTAATCGTTGCTGCTTTGGGTATCTGTTTTATGCAACCCACGCGCTAGTTGGTGAGATATGGCGGATGGGAGAGACGACCGGACATAAAAAAAATATATGATATACGTACTCTTCAAAACGTCGCTCTGGCTCTGCACCCAACACCCAATTCTGGGGCCATTCTCCACCATCGACATATCTCTGAGAGTAGTCGTTTCGTATGGTCTCCTCTTCAGGGACGTAGTTGGTGTAGCGAGCTAGCCGAGCGCGCTTGGCTGGCGGGAGGTCTGGTCGGTGAATAGGTTTAGGCTGTAGTTCTGTAGACAAAGGCGATATTGGCGGTGACGGCGAGGACGATGGCGATGGTAGCGGCGACGGAATCAAGGGCAAGTTCAAGAGATCGCTGGGTGGTGAAGGCAAAAGCGTGCGCAACTGTCGTCTGTGGTTCCGCTGGGCCTGCCTCACCCTGGAAATCAGCTTTGTATGGGATTCAAGCAGATTCTGAGCCGAACTCAGCACGTCCGAAGCTTTGTTCTGTGCGACGACAGACATTTGCTCGCCGGGGGTGGCCTGCTGGTCGTCGCAGTGATAGGACGAGCGAAGTGCACTTTCCTTTTTGGGATACCCGCCTATCTTCCGTTCCAGCATGGGCAAGACAACAAAAAAGTCGGCGAGGAAGTTTGCGTCCAGCGGACAACTGAAGAAGACGATCGAGAGCAGACGGAAACACCAACAGACCAAAAAAAAGATTCAGAGCAGACGAGGTGCTAAAGGCAAAGGCAAGGAACGAGAAATTGCGAACGACAATGATGTTACTAGCGAAGAGGAGGACGTCAAGGAACCTAACAAAAAGGACAAATCAAAGTGCGTGTGCTCCCGGTATAAGTGTAATTAGTTCACCGATCACTTCTTGCACAGAGTAAAGTCTGTCGACGACTTTCTCGGTGCCAAGTTCATGGAAGACGACGAAGAAGACGGCGAGGTGAGCATGCTCGGTTATAGATGAACGCATGCCCCGTGCTAATGCTTGCAAGGAGGAGAACGAGCAGCCTGACTCTGAAGAGAACGGGGATGAAGAAAGCATCGCAGACGACCAGTCATTTGCTTCCATCGATGATTTGGAAGGTATACAGCCATTTTTACCTCGCAGTCCTCGAGGAAAATACCAACTTTTGCATCATAGATGAAGGCACCGCACACGTCGCAGAATTGTCCAAACTAGCTGAAAAAGATCCCGAGTTCTACAAGTACTTGCAAGAGAACGACAAGGAGTTGTTGGAGTTCGACCCGAATCAATCAGACGAAGATGAGGATGAAGACGAGCGAATCGATCAGGATGGGGATACGGACATGGATGCGGAAAGTACACCGATACTTACCAACGACATCCTGCAAAAGTGGAAAAAGGCGCTGCTGGAGGTTAGTGTCACATCTGCCGGTAAAGGGGAGTTTATTTTGAATATCCCTCAAGCATCGGTCCTTACGCGCATTGCGAAGGCTTCTCATCGCGTTTCGGTCGGCTGCACACATGAACGAGGAAGACCAGGTCCTTGCATGGAACATTGACAGTTCGACGAGTAGGTATTTATGTGAAGCTGTTCTAACCACCTAGCTTACGTTCGTCCCCAAGTGTACAGAAAGTTGATTACCGCAACCCTTCGCTTCACCCCTATCGTTCTGGAACACCACCTCCCCTACAAAATTCTCTCAAATGGGAAATTGTGAGTGACGCTGAACATCTTCGTGCCTGTTACTAAAACGCTCTCCGCAACAGCAAACCACCCACCCAATCCCCGAAGCAAAGGACCATACAGAAACTCGTTCTTTCCTACTTCAATAACATCATTCATCTCATTCCGCAATTGACGGATAATGAGATGATACAGCTTTCTTTGACGGAGAGTGCCAAAATATTACCGTACACCATCACAAGCCGCAAGTCGGTCAAGGCGTACCTGAAAGTGAGTGTCCAACACGAGTTAACTACTGTCACCCAATAGACCTGATTCTTTTATAGAGATGCCTGGAGCTTTGGTCCACTGCCGAAGACAGTGTACGGATAGCCGCCTTCCTGGCTATCAGGAAGCTGGCGTCCTCGCACGATGACACGATCCTTGACGTCGTACTGAAGGTTGGCTTGCATTTACGTGGGCTTATTATGACTGATTAAGCGCACTTGATGCGTAGAGCACCTACCTTGAGCTCGTACGCTCATCAAAATCTACCAGTGTTCACAAGCTACCATCCATTAACCTCATGAAAAACTCTGCATCGGAGTTGTTCTGTATGGATCACGCAACGTCATATCAGCACGCATTTGGGTATATTCGACAGCTCGCCATACATCTTCGAAATAGCATGAAAACGAAAACCAAAGTATGTTCACCGTTTGTACAAGTGTTTCTCCGACCCGTTTCAACGTATATAATCACAGGAAGCATACAAACTGGTCTACAACTGGCAATATGTGCATTCCGTAGATTTTTGGTCGCTCGTGTTAGCCAGGGCATGCAGTTTGGAAACGCAGGTCGAGCGAGGACAAGAAAGCGAGCTCAAACCTCTAATATACCCTCTTGTACAAGTTAGCTTGGGTGCTATCAAGTACGTTCTCCGCGCTTCCTTTTTTTTGTAATAGGTGGTGGACATTAAGGACGGTGTCTAGACTCGTATCGAACGCACGCTCGTTCCCATTCCATCTGCACATCATTCGCTCCATGCTCCATTTATCGCGATACACCAAGACTTTTATCCCGCTTTCCTCATACATAGTACCGATAATCACTTCTGCGTTGGCCTTTAAAAAACCGAAATCGTCGACGCTTCGGCCACTCGATTTTGATTCGAACATTCGTGCACCTTCGCAGTATCTCAAGACCCGGGTGTATATCGATGGCCTCGTGGAGGAAAGTACTTTCGTACTCGCCGAATGGTTAGCGAGTCCGCCTATACAAGGAAGCATCGCGTTTCCAGAGGTCATTGTTCCGGTCGTTGTCACGCTGCGTAAAGCCCTTAAAAGTGCGAGATCCACATCTCAGGGTGCGTTGGGTAAGGAGATTGGAATGGTAAAAGGACTAGTCGAGCGCACGGAGGAAAGCGCAAAATGGATAGAACATAAACGGAAAGGCGTTGGGTTCGCACCTGGGGAGATGGCCGAGGTGGAGAGATGGGAATCGGCACTGAAGGTCGACGAGTCACCCCTAGCCAAGTATGTGAAGGTTCAGCAGAAGGCAAGGGCGAAAAGGAAAAGTCTGGTTGACAAGGTACGTTGCATGACCTGCCCACCCTGAATCCCTGAGTTTGAACGCGTTACGCTCGATTCGCAGGCGGCCGAGGGCGAAGACGAGATCTTGGATGATTAGTTACCGTTTGCAGTATCATGCAACGGCGAGGAACTTGGTAATTGGTTTTTCCTTACCGCGGGCCTGTGGCAGAGCGACGTCGTAATTTACGAGTCTACCTGGAATAAGTAGGTCCGCGGACCAGGATGCATGGCGTACACCGTCATGTGGCCTGGTCACCATCATATCACTCAGCCATAAGTATGTGATAATTCCGATCGGGCAAAGCCGACCTGTCTCGCAACTAGTAATGTCAGTGACTGTTGGCACGCATAGCAACCACGCGGCAGATAAGTTGGAGTGGGATCTAGCGAATACCCGAGCAAAAGGCACGCAGATGCGGCGAGAGCCACCAATCAAGTTAGAGGACAACTGATGAGGATGGGCTAACGCCCGGGGGCTATTACCACACCCGCGATATCACTCACAAACGGGAGGCCATTGGCTGTTCCCAGTCGTCGCAGGGTGTGCCAGCCAAGCGCAGGGGGTTACGTCTGTGACAGACCGCAGCGGACGCTGCACGGTTAGGTTGTCCGCTGAAACTACCGAGATGTCAGGCCCGCAAGGATCGGTTCTCGGGCCACGTGAGAGCACTTGACAACTGAAAGTCGATACAATCGTGTGTAAGATCATCCTAACACGGAGAGAAGGCACTAAGGAGAAAATGGGATGTCCAGGACGGATCGTGACGAACCAACAACCATTGACACGAGCAACGTTGGCAGCCGAAGTCTTCAGAACAGAATTTCCTCCACGAACACACTGCAAGAAGCAGCTAAGCTAATATGGCGAAAGGGACTTACTATAGCAGTGCAAAATCGAGGACGGGCAGAACGATCGTGAAGGGAGTGTGGTATTCAAGCAGACGAATTATTATTGGCTATCTCCAAATCCCAAAGAAAATCTGCCACCAGGGTCTTCCGGTTCCTCTAGCACTCCGCTCATAGCCTTGAATGAGACGTTCGTAATGTTTAGGCATAGAGGCGGGTTGAAGAGTTCTATTCGATAGAGGGTACTGCTCATCAAGTCGACACACACATCAATCGCTTTGATACATTGTCCGAAGGAGAATAAATCCACACCCACCTTCTTCTGGATGTTGTTTTCGAGTAGACCTCGCGCTGCCTGGACAGCCTGTGGGGTCAAGTTGGGATGTGACGCAAGCGACTGGAGGAAGTTTTTGAGCTGGATGTTAGGCCGAAATGGGTCTGTTGGCCATCCAGCTGCAATTTCCCTGAGCTTCCGAGCTGATTTGGAGGCTGACATGACCCTCCAACTGATCGCTACTGATGTTCTGTTTAGAACCTGGCAGAAGTGTGTCACTGTCGAATTGTGCGCACGCCACCACGGCTGGTCGAAGTCGCCGGGCCGGGAGCTATTCGCAAGTATCCCCCCCATTTCTCAGTAAACCGATAACAAAACGTCCTCCAAGGGCCATTGACCATGGCATTGCTAGGTGACTTCATTTACGTCCAGTAGGGTGCGTAACCATGGCTTTGCATTACCTACTACAAAGCCAATCGAAAGGCGGGGGATTTATCAGACTACTCTACCGGTAAAATATCCTCCGCAGGTGCGCCAGACGGATTCCGCGCCTTTCAGGACTGATATTGGAATCTTGGATGGTGCGCTCTTCGACGAGAGCACGTATAGCAAGCAGGTGTGCCAACACCATCCGCATGGTTCCTTTGGCTGTCGGGTGTCTTTTTCTAAGAAAAAAGTTGGATCATGAACCCTTGCAATTCCAGGTGGGAGTCGATGCAGACAACACGCATGATGTACACAATACAACCAGGATGCTCGAAGACTCAAGTCATATTGCCTTGGACTCAGACTGATGTCAACGCGTCGGAGGCAATTATTTGTGGGAGAAGGAAGCCGTCAGGGTGTAAGCTACTCGTTCGTAGTGTTTTAAAAGGGTCGGGGATCAAAGCCAGCGAGGCTGTCGGCAGGCATTCTTGGGAAAGAAGTATCAACAGGTCATCTAGGGTTCCCGCGAGGCCTGCGTACCCCTTCCTGATGCCTATGTTACGGTATAATTCTCACCCATATGGGGCTTTTCAAGAGACCTGCCGGATCTGCGCACACGGGTATACACGGTTGGATATCGTGTAGGCGTTTCGGAAGGCAACCACCCGTAGAGCAACATGATGTGATGATTAGCTATGTTTGATCGCCTCGTCCAGTACCCATTCTGGCTGTTCAACAACTTGCACGTATGTTAGTAGCTTCCGCACAGGTCGGCGTAGTCGCTCGGTACACCTCGTGCAACTCTGGTACTTCTTCTTCTCTAAGTCGGATAACGCAGAGGGACTGGCAGGCTGTTGCACTAGAAGTTCCTGTGGCGATGATCGGGCCTGAGGGCAGTGACACCTCGCACTGCCACGGCCAACCGAGGCTGCTGGGTACGCGGTAGACAACCATTTTCCACAACGTTCATCTTCCCCGGCGCTGGTGAAGCCTTACAGAGCCTACCATGGGGTGTTGTGGGGAGCCAAATACGACTCAGCCTAATGACCAGTACAACAACCGTGCACCAGTGCCACCTAACCAGGCTGGTGTGGTGACCCAGCAACCTGGTCACCACCCAGGCGCTCAGATCTATGAAAAACCGGCTTTGCTCACACCGACCTCACCAGCACCGCCCGCGCCGATCCACTATGCAAGTCCTCCACAAACAGCGCATTCTAACTTACCGGGACAGTTGCCATGGGGTCCCCACATCCCCGGATCACCCTCACCACCGCCCCAGGGTGGTATGCAGAACTATTCACCTCCCGCGAATTTCTCTATGACGCCCGGTTTTCCAACCATGCCGAACGCCGTGTACAATCCTGCCAATGGCTCTGCTCAACACAATCTTAATGGTTCGGCTCCGTTCTCAGTTCCTCTTCTGCATCCCAATCCTACACATATACCTCCACGCCACGCGTCAACGTCCCCGTCGTTGTCCACCACAATCACCAACAATGTGGGGGAGTTTGGTAAGGCACCATTGAACGAGGGCAGAATGTCCATCTCTATCGATTTTGGTGCGCGGTAGTTCGCATGTGACGCATGCCAGTGCTCATAAATCTACCACATACCTGTACAGGTACCACTTTCTCCGGCGTGGTGAGTGCTATCAAATAAGGGGGGAGGGTTGTTAAGTCCATCCTGTCGCTCACATATTATGCTCGTCCCAAATCGCAGGCTTATGCGTCGTCACGTATACACTCGGGCACTATTCAACAGATCTTGCATTGGCCCGGTTCTTTCGAAACATTTCGCAAAGTGCCCACTTGCTTGCTTTACGATGAACATGGACAGGTGATAGCCTGGGGGCTCGAGGCTAAGAACGCTAGTCCTATGCCGGGAACTTACCGGTGTGAATGGTGAGCTGTTCCTTTACTTCCGTCGGTTTTAACGACATTTACAATCCTGATGTGGCGACTTGGCGATCACCAAATGTACTAATTCGACGGCCTGGTCTCGTGTACTCTTATGATTATGAAGGTTCAAGCTGTTCCTCGAACCGCGTGCCTTGCGTGACGAAAACGCCGTAGACCCTCGTCTGCCACATTTACCTGTGAGTTGCCGTGATTTCCTTTCCTGAGACAGATGTCACCGTATCAGACGGAAAAACGACTTCCACGTCCCTATCCCCGCTAATATCATATTCTCGGTGTGAAATTGACATCATTTTGCCATGTCAGCCAGGGAAGACGGCCATAAACTTAATAGTGGACTTCCTCTCCTGTCTATGGGAGTATGCGAAAGAGGAAATTACGCGAGAGATTGGCGCTGTGGCAGATCTAAGTACGTTTCAAATCGTGCTAACTTCTTTGTCCCATTTTGCTCCGTTCGCTGACCAATGCATTCCATCTTTTCGAATGACGTCTTCGTTCCGCGTCTGTTTTGCCTACTTCAGATACCGCGGATGTAATCTTGACATGTCCCGCTGCGTGGGACGCTAAGGGGTGTGATCTGATGCGTGGAGCTGCCATAGATGCTGGACTGGTTCAGTCTGCACACGCCGGCGACACGAAATGGCGTGAACGTTTACAGATTATCACGTGGGTATTCGGCATCCTTATCACCTTCTGTTTTCATCAGGTTGCATCTATGACATCTCGGAAACTCCCGCCAAGATTCCTCCGACTAGTTGGGCTGTTTGACTGATATTTTTTGCACACAGGGAGCCGGAGGCTGCGGCGGTGCATTGCGCACGGTTGACAGATTTGCACAAGCTACGGCCAAGTCAGAATTTCATGATCTGTGATGCTGGAGGTGGTACGGTCGTACGTACAGCACGCTGTTGTGTTGTGAATATGGTAACTCACCCAACCCTACATCCCTTACATCCCCCCCAAACATAATTCGCACCCCGCTCAACTTGAAATGCGGAACCGATTACCTTTTACAAATACCTAAAACAGGATCTTGCGGTGTACAAAATAACCGGTCAAATGGCGAACCTCGAGATCGCGGAGATGTGCGCTCGGTCAGGGGCTAACTGTGGTTCGCTCTTCCTCGATTTGCGCTTCCGCGAGCTCGTTAGGACGCTTTTGAGCGACCACCCTGCGCATCTGGATCCAGCAAGTTTGGCGTACTTTATGCACGCGTTCAGTCAGACGGACAAGTTAGAGTTCAAGGGCGAGTCAGACGACGGTTCGTACCTGTCCCTTTTTCTCCGTTGTTCCGGCGCCAGAGAACTTATCTTGTTTGGAAATCGTGGTGGTGGCGGCCGTACGTTGGCTCCAACGCTGCTTCTGGCTCCTGGGTGCACTCTTCAGACACCTACTTCCATTTTACGTGTTTCAATCCGGAAGACCCTCACGACCCTTCTGTGGGTCTTATCAATGGAGAACTAGCTATACCTGGAACGTTGATTCGAAGGGAAGTTTTCGACCCGCTCGTCCACCAGGTAGGCAGAACGCCGAGGATGCGAACTCGTTGCCTTTTCGAACGAGCCGCTAAACTATACCGGATGCGGGTGTCGTATAGGTACTTGACTTAATCGAAGAGCAATTCAAGAGAGTGGACCAAAGGATTGATGCGCTCCTACTTGTTGGTGGCTTCGCGGGGAGCGAGTATCTGTTCAAAAAAGTCCAGGTGGGTCGTTCAGCTTGCAGGATGTTTGGCCAAGCGTCGTTGATGTTTCTCGGTGTTGTTGTATAACCATCTTTGGTGCCAACATGGATTCGGAACTTACCTCAAACTTCGGGCTATGATACGACGTGGACGGATCTGGTGACCAGGAGCGCTTCTCAACGAGAGTGGGAGTAATCGCACGGCCCTCCGATACGGACACGGCAACGGTTCGAGGCGCCGCTCTGTACGGCCTCTCACGGAAATCGATTGTTTCAACCGTGATCGCTCCACGATCGTACATCATGAAGGTGAGGCAGATCTGGTGTTATGTACTGTGGTTGGATGATGATGTATTCACACGTGCTTTTCTGGCGATTGTTTTTCCGCGGCATGTTCTTACCCTTGTCTTCCGTGTGGGGGAATGGCGATGCCGGGATTCGATGACGTGGTTGGTGTGCCCTCGACCAACAGGTCAAGCTTCCTGCGGAACCGGAGGACTGGATCAAGCGACCGGCTTACATCAAGGAGAACAGCGCAAATGTCCCGATTTGCGAGAATAGGTACAGTTTCCGTTTTATGTGTGCTGAGTAATGATCGAGCCCTAAGCCTAGACTACAATACCTGGTCGTGAAAGGCGCGATCTTGAGAAAGGGGTGAGTGAATCATGGGAGGGTAATTTCTGAAAGCTTTGACATGCTACGCTTCTGACAGGCAGCGCGTGAAGACTAAGTTTTGGTGTGTGATGTGGCTTATGGACCTTCGGCTCAATCCCGCTGATACATTCTCCACACGCGCAGCAAGTTCTCACAGGATAACCAAGGTGAGTAGCGTGACAAGGTTGGGGGGCGCAGAGGAGCTGCTTGATTCATTAATGCCACGTGCGCGCAGACACCCATTTCGTGGCCGTGCTGTACACGTCGGAAACAGACAAGATCATGAGGTATACAGATGAGGTAAGCGGCCGCGGTTATTTACTCCTAGGCCGAGTAGCGTTAATTCTACCCGTCGAATTTCACGATAAAGGGCGAGACGATGGAATTGTGCAAGTGGACGGTTGATTTGACTACGTTGCCGTCTTTCCGGCAGAATGCGAGCATGCCACAACGAAACGGATTCTATACGGGTAAGTGTAGCCGCATTGGAACGTGTGGCATCTCATGGACTTGACTTGATGATGCGTGTGTTGCAGAGTTCGAGCTCGGCCTTGAGATGGACAGTGCGGAAGTGCGAGGTGTCTTATTTTACGAGGGACAGGAGTGGAGTCGCGTCGTGTTTGATTTCTTTACCTGAAGAGCGGTCTCAATTTTGGTATATGATTGGGTTTCGGGTGGATAATGTCTGCAAAGGCTGTACTTGTGAGACTAGTCCAAAACTGCTTACACGGGATGATGATAATGGCGGGTCATGAGATGGGTCCGCGGACCGCTGAAGCGTTGAAGTTTACAACCCTGTGACAAATCTTACTGCCCACCCGGTCAACAGACTTAGAGTGGCAGGAAACATGCAACAGATGGCGATTGGGTGGCTACGCGTCCTATCATATCACCACATCCACATCGTCAGCGTGGCATAACCCGGATGTCGACATACATTATGTAACCCGACGACCCTACACGTGTGCTCCGGATCCCGCTTCGGATGATGCCGAGGACCACCGTTCACTCCACCGGCTGTCTTACACACTTCAATAATGTCATTATATATCTGTAATGGTTAGACGCTTTGGAGGGCCACAGCAAATGCCTTTACCTCATTCTCCACTAGCAAGTTGCTGTGGTGACGGGAGGCGGGGCTAATAATAAGTGATGGTGTTTGACGGAGGGTGCCAACTATGCGACAGAAGATAGGACTTCAACCGTACATATGATGAAACGACCAACGGGCTTTCGGATCAGCGGTTGGCCATGCCTCGTGCAGACTAAAAGTTCCGTTCCTCCAAGACCAAGGCGCTCCCCCTTACTCGCCTCGGAGTACCGAGTACGGGCACTCCCCGAAGTTTTTTTTTTTTTTGCTCTTCCGATTTCTTTTTTTTTTTCTTGCCGTCGGCCATACCCGACAGTCCCTTATTTTATTGGCCGCACCGGCGAATTCCGAAGGAACCGATCTGTCAGAAAATGGACGATCGGCCATGCTTGTGTGATCACCAGCCCAAAAACTTATAAAGCCGCATTCCAGAGGGCAATGGCTGCTGCAGCACTTCGTCCCCAATGCATGTCACATCGCATCTCGACGCTCTTCCCACAGAGACCCTCTACGAGGCTCTGCGGCCCATCACCGTACCCCCGTCTTCGAAGTACGCCCGCTTCTCTAACTGGGCCGGGACGTTTACGTGTTTCCCCCTCGCGGTCTTTGAGCCGGAGTCAGAGTACCAGTGCGAGCTTATACTGGAACTGGCTCGTCGAGAGGGCAAGGTCGTCCGCGCTGTTGGCGTCGGTCATAGTCCGAGCGATTTGGCTTGCACGACCGGATTCATGCTGCGTACCACTAAGCTTGATCGTCTTCTTGAAGTAAGTCATGTATTTTGTTTTGTCCTGTTTGTACACCCCGCACTATGTTACGGCATATTTGTTCCCCCGTGTGTCCCCTTCTGTGGTTCCGTCTTCCCATTTGAGTTTTGAATTGACGCCCTTCGTTTGACCAGGTAAATGTGGATAAGGAATATGTTGTTGCTCAAGCGGGCATCACCCTCGAAGCACTACATGCCCACCTTGCCAAACATGATTTGGCCATGATAAACGTAGGCTCTATCTCGGACCAAACACTTGGCGGAATCGTCACAACCGCCACTCACGGGACTGGCATCAATTATGGCGTTATCTCCACCAGTGTCATGGCCCTCACCCTGCTGCTAGCCGACGGATCTCGTGTATCATGTTCTCGGACTGAAAGATCAGATCTTTTCATTGCATCTATCTGTGGGCTCGGAAGTACCGGCCTTATCCTGAACGTTACCCTTCAAGTCGAACCTGCTTTCCGTCTTAGGGAAGTCCGGGAGATGCTTACCTTTCGCGACTCTGTTCGTCAACTGCACCCGCTCGTTCATGCATCTCAGCATGTGCGTCTACGGTGGTACCCTGCTACCGACCAAGTCAATGTCTGTTCGGCAGACCGTTCCGTAGAGGTGAGGGTTTTCACGCCAACCCCTTTTTTTCTGCCCTACATTGACCGGGTCCTTTTTCCCCCGGTATATCAGCCCTGCAAGCCTGTAGGCAACTGGTTCTGGGACAGTTTACTGGCATATCATGTCACCCAGTTTCTCCTGTTTATTTCCAGATATGTCCCCTCACTTGTTATGGTTATCGGCCGATTTGCCGCCTGGCTCACCTCGGGGTATGTTGTTGCCATCGACACCAGTCATCGTATATTCAACTTGGACTGTGGCGTGCGTGTTTCAATCCATTTCCGGCTTAGTGGACATCAGGTCATTGACGACCACCGCGCAGTTCCCACAACACACAACGGAGTGGGCGATCCCATATGAAAACACGCAGGCTTGCCTCGAAGACCTGCGCACGTGGTTGAGACAGGAGATGGATGACCCTCGTGGGCTGCGACCCCATTTTCCTATCGAGATCCGGTTCTCAGATAGTGACGACATATGGCTCAGTCCGAGCAGTGGGCAGAAAACATGTTGGATCGGGATTATTCAATACAAGTGAGATCTTTTTCCATGCCACTATGTCTACCCCCACTTCATGCTGCCGAAAAATAAAAATAAAAACCGAAATACTGACCATTCACTAGGCCTTACGGCTTCGATGTGCCCTACAGAAAGTTATTCGCACATTTCGAGGATATATTGGCGCAGCACGGTGGTAGACCACATTGGGCGAAAGCTCACGGGCTACGGCCAGATGCGTTGCGGCGACTCTATCCCCACTTCGACGATTTCGTGCGAGTGCTGCAGGAAGTGGATCCGAAGGGCACGTTTAGGAACGAATATGTGCAACGTCACATCTTCGGAAGGAAAGAGAAGGAATTCGATGGGAGAGTCTTTAAACGTTACAGGCCATCTCAGGGGAAGTGAGGTACTCGTGGGGGGTGGTTTGGGGTAGAAAATTGCATGTCTGCGGACTGGGCCGTGGTGCGTTTGTACGCCGACCCATATGCGTAAACTTACTCACAGGGTTAAACAGAGAGGGGGAAGGCGTGCGCACGGAGATACCCGTAATACCAGCGGGTTCAGTTTACCGTTGTTGTGGGCGTACGTTCCACTTACCGTTTTGGTTGGGGTGGGCAAACCTTCATGACAGGGGCCGCCACTGGTAATTTCGCTTCGGTTATGGATGGTGGTACTGCGCCATTTGCTAGTACGGGCGTGCGCTTCCTCGTGTTCGCCGCACGTCGCTTCTTCTATTTTTTGCACTTTCATTCACGTTCCGGGTTCTTTTCTTCCGCAGCGTATGACAACACGCACGGCATCCTTTTTTTTTCGTTGTCGATCCATTTCATCGCGGAACGGGGGGATATTTTTTCCTGTCGGCTTTATTTTACTACCCTTAGTATACGAGATATCCCTTACTGGTTAGCATATGCCATCAACCCCTTCATACATATCCCTGCAGGGACTCTAAAGTTGATCTCCGGTTTCTGAGCATGCCGCTATTGATTCCCTGACCACTTGTTCAGTAAGTCGGTGTCCGTAAGTACGGTAAGTACGTGCAGGTCATAGTTGATTCCGGGGCCCCGGGCCACCTAGGCTTGGGACGTGGCCTGTCATGGCCATACATGGTACGTATGTAATGTTAAGAATCTTCCTTCGGAATTCCCTGCCCTCCGTCCCTACACGACAACGAACCTGGATCCTTCCCCACGCGCTTGTTATGTACCGTCGACTTATGGCTTCATTTCTATCATTCTCATATCCGTACTTCAACCGAAAGTCTGTCTTCCCTGAGAGGGTATGACGTGCATCAAGGGGTGACTAATCGTTGGCGTTGTCATCTCATAATCCGAGTTGTTGCTTGATAGATTCACGAACGCGGCGTTCGTATTCCTGCGCACCAGCGGTCACATACCAGGGCCATCTCCGCACGAGACAACCTACCGCTTTGTTCTCCCGATATAGTTTGCAACAATCAATGTTGGCACCGCTCTCGAGGTTAGGCTCTGAACCGACGTACAGTCGTAGTCGGAGAGAAGGGAAGGGAAAACGCACCAGCTAACATCGAAATGACACTCAATATGACCTTTTCGACACTCTGCACAGGTGACCACCGTTCGGAAGCTTGTTCATACATTGTCGGATCATCGCCGGGCGTGTGTAAAATTGAAATGCAGACGTTTCCATCCGGGTAAACTACGGTGTGAATGATGTAGAAACCTTAGTAGTCCCGAACGTGGGCAAGAGGTGCAATTACGCACTGTTGGGGTGATAGATGGGCGGGTCAAATCGCATCTTAAAAGGCGATAGAGGGTAATCCGTAGGCTAAAAACGACAGAAAAAATCGTTTCTTAGTAAGTATTTCTCAACAATGCGGAACTTGCTTGGCAAGGAGACGTACGAACGTGAGTTTAGCGACAAAGACACCTCCTTCCTAATATGTGGCTTTAAGGATATAACGAACCTACACGTCGATCCACAGACTTACAAAGGGAGTATCCTTTGGGCCGCATATCAATGCCTCCCACGTGAAGAAATCTGACTCTGACACGGGACCTGCGGTCATGGTGATGTCGGCGCACCAATTTCGATTCCCATCTGCTCACGTACCTGCAGTGAACATCCCATCAGGTGAACCTTTGCGGTTCAAAAGTCATCGTGCGACCAGTAGAGTGAACAACACGGGATAGAGGTACATGAAGACCTAGGGTGAGCCGACGGGTCGAAAGAGAGGGAGATGAGAACGGCGGGAACGTACCTCCGGAGGTGAGCTGCTTGTATTCAGTCATCAGTCTCCGCAGGGCTGTCCCACTGCTTCCACCGCCGCTCGATCCTCTGCTGTTCATTGTGATTATTGTATTAGGGTGCCGCAAGAGTCGTGGCGATAAGTTCTGTGTGGGGGGAAGACGAAAACAAGGCAAAACAATGAAAGGGACCTCCGGTAATCAGTCAACCAACGTTGAACCACCCCAGTTCCTTCAGGGCACGTACACAGCATGCACAAACATTGATATCATAGGGTCCTCTCGGATTCGGCAAGCTGCATTTGCCGCTTTTTAACTACATACCTTGTTAAACCGGACTACGCCCAACAATCTCAGGGGACGCGGGATTAACGCTTCTGATATTGACATCCAAATCACTGGACGAATTCTCAGATACATTCTTGGCTAATACAGTATGACAGGGAGACCACTCAGGTAAGTACTCGTAGGATAGTTTCTGTCTCAGGAGACTTTAATCGAGGCAGAAGTTTTGTCATCACTGTGCCTTGAACTCGCAAGCGAAGGTCAGAACGTGTCCTTGGCCACGTTACTGTCGCTCCAGCGGGGAGATCGATCGAGGAAAGCATGCAGGTGTACAGTCTCCGCACTCCCCGGACATGTATCTCTTCCTAATGCTGTGCTTTCGGGCGCACGAGGTCAAACAATTTGTCAATCGCTTTCCTGCCGTTCCCTGGCAACCGCTCAAGTCTATGCAGTGACTGGAGACGCCCCTATGAGGGCCCGCAACTTGTTTTATCGTGTTCAGGACCTTTTCTCACCACACAGAGACGTGTAAGCATACATGGTCATGCGTGTGATTAGGTAATGGAAACGCTACCTGTGACGTGCGGGACCAAGTTTCCCTGACTGAATGGGGAAGGAAGGGGTAGTAAGCTGACTGCCGAGGTCATGCATCATGGCTGTAGGCGGGCCGTACAGTGGGAGCTCCTTATCTTGTGTTGCGACGTGACGGAGCCACCCAGTCGGCGTCCCGGAGTATCCGAACACACACAAGGAAACCCTATCGCCTCAAGGGTACGATAAGGACAATGTATTCACGTGTCATCCAAAACGAGATGCGGCGCGACGTTCAGGAAATGCACCGGATCAGTTTGGGAACATTAGGAATGGGGCTAACTTTGGCTACGCACCTCATGCAAGAGTAGTTCGGCAGCGTAGGCTATGGAGAGCTTAGCCATCTTTTTCGAGCTCGGGCTCTTGCAGTAGGGACACCACCCATTGTAACCCATCAGTCCGCACTCCTGACACGCGTTCACTTCAAACTCGACCAACGATATCATCAGGCGCTCGAGTAGGAACTGAGTAGCGCCATATCCAATGAGCCAATCGCGCTCCATTTCACCCAACCGTAGACCACCGTCTCGGGATCGTCCTTCTATTGGCTGTCGCGTTAACGTCGCACGTGGGCCTCTGTCTCAATGATGATTGTGCAACCACGAGATGTTTGAAGAACCTTGTTTGCTTCATCGCGCGGGCGTGCATCTTGTCCATCACCATGTGTTCTGTTGACGCAGTAAGAAAATTAGTATTGAGACGACAGACGCTTTTGCGACGAACTTTAGTTTCTGTAGGCAAAATGTTATTTAGGCATGTTTCCAAAAGTGTGGCATTACTGACTTGGTAGAATGTGGGTCCGAAGTACCCATCGGCTCTCCAGTGATGCCGCTAGTAAGCATGTCTTTCCGTGCGTAGTTAAAAGCCATGCTCGATTAAGATCCGAGACATGTTCTCTACCTACACAAACAGATTAGATACAATTGAACGACACAGCACGGCCATTGGGCGTACCTTGGACCCTCCGAATGCTGTGCCGTACTGAAGTTTCCCTGACAATACTCCAGCCTATTGACTCGCGTGAATTTTCGTCATTTAAGGAAAAGGAACGCAGGAACGCGACCTTTCCGGCCAGCAGCTCGATCATTTTTCCCACTGTCAATCAAAAGGGGAAGCCACGGGGGTTCGTGATCATGTCTGGGGAGTAGTGTCTTTAGCGTGCGATAAACTCATGACTAGGGTCGCGTACTCGGACTGAGGCCTTGGTCTTTGAAGGGCAAATCCTCCTCGTTCGCAATCAGACCACATACACCCTTTTGGCCATGGCGAGACGAGAATTTGTCGCCTAGTATTGGCCTTCACGTCTGCCGGATCAGGACCTTGATCAAGGTTGGATCGTTCTCGGTATCGCTGACCAGCACTTTATCTATGTAGCCAGCCACAGGAGATTTGTACGTGAGTGGCGTGTTCTTGTATGGAACAATCGCTGCCTGGCCAGTGAACGTGTTGTCGTTTGCATTCGTGGGCGTTTGCTTGTTCAGGTAGATATTACCCAGATCCACTGGTTCTCCCACACCCGCGAGGCTGTCCATCGGGATGATGTCATATTTCTTTTGTATTGATCCGTTCTCATCCAAGGGAGCATCTGCCAATCGGTCGAATCTACCGGGTTATCGATCAGGATAAACGACGCTCATCATGCTGATAAACACAACTCACGTGCCGGTGGGGTACTTACGAATGAAGGTGGAATTTTTGCGCAGCACTTGGCATCTTCCATACCCGCGGTCAAGGCTTGCCTAGAAGGAAAGTAGGTACGAATGTAACCTTCAGGACGTTTCATCCACGAGAACGATATCAAACCCCAAATTACCTTATTCAGAACGAGCGCACCTTCGATATCGTATCCAGGATAACTCATGACAGCTACGGTTGCATTGACCTGCCGGGAGACGATCGTGTCCAGTGAGCTCGATAGTTTTGGTCTTTACCATTGGTTGTTGAGGGTAGACTGATAAATAAAGAAGCGTGTTGATCCTGTTGAACTGGTTATACGCGATTGTACCTATCGCCTGTTTTCCCACAGCGCGCTGATACGTATTACGAGGAGACTGATTGTGGTGTTGATGAGGGATGAGATCTGCAACTGCTACTAGCACGGTGAAAGGCTCAATCTCCGAATGCGTGGTGGCTGGAACGATGTTTGACTCGTACGAGGCGATGTACGAGTCATTCTCCTCGTTGACATCAAGGTATTCCACGAGACCTTTTCGCAAAAAGTTACCAAACATGAGGGCGCCAGCTTTAAGTTGCTACGGACATGCGCGTGAGGTGATTGACCGGGCCCTTGGAACAATACGATACGCCACTGACCTGAATATGCTCAGACGTGACTCTGGGGTACCCGTTTTCGACGATCATTAAGGGCCGGCAAATTCGGCCACCGTCACTCGCAGTGCGAACAGCCCGATGGTGACAGTACACATAAACGCTCACAAATTCGCTAAAGCGGCCAGATCTGCGCAGCCTCCGAAAGTTGGTGACGAACCGAGCAGGATGACGAGTCAAACCGATGATGGTCCCATTTACCTTGGCTACAAATGTATGTGGACCGTACATCAGTAGCAATGCTAATATCTTTGAGTGGTTTAAGTTAACTGCCATTGGCAGATTGTAGCATTGGGAAAAAACTCACCTTCCACGCCAAGCATATATGCTAAACGTATGATGGGCTCTTCTGTCTACATCATTAGTAATGTGCGTCATAAGTGCAAGGTTCTTGAAAAGGCCACAAGCCTCTCCTTCAGGGGTGTCGCTGGGGCAAAGCATACCCCACTGACTAGGTTGAAGGGCACGAGGACCACCGACTTTCCGGGTCTTTTCGAATTGAGAGGAGATGCGAGTCATCATTCCAAGAGCAGATATGAAACAGCCTGCTCAAAACGTGCATGACATAGACTCTTTCCACCTTGAATCGCTTAAGAGACCAGTGCCAGTGGCAATCGCACGAACAAAACTGGTCGTGATTTGGTCACCTTGAAATTGGATCATATTGAACGCGTCAAATTCGTGAGTGAATGATGGCTTCTTGAGACTTTGTCGACGGGTGCTTTCAGGTTTCTATTAAAGGTCTCGAAAAAGTCTTCGAAAGGGAGGGGCAAGGAGTTGGCCGGCACTGACGCAGTGGTTAGTAGCCGCCGAACGAGAGTAGGGGAAGTGAGGTACAATTCAAGGCGCTTATTGCCTACGTAGTCGCAGTCGTCGACCGTCTTTTCATCGTGCATGGCCATCAAGACACGACGCGTCATGGTAGCAACGAAGATAGCCATAGATCGGAAGTCCATCGTTGTGACAGGGACACGGGCCAGAACAATCGTTGCAGGTGCTTCCATGGTTTCTTTCCATGCTGGCCGCCTGGGTCCGACGACTTACGTTTCACCTTCACCCTTCAACCTATCCTGTCTACTACCTGATGGCGAGTGAATACCGTAAGCTTCGCCGCTTCCTCAAGGTTTGCTGAGAAGGTAGATTTGTATGCTTCCATGTTACTAGCTGTAAGGAGAAGGACCTCCTTGTCTGATTGGATGCCAAGCGCCGTAAGAGCGACAACTATGGGGGCGTCGTCGTACATAGATTTGTGGCGCAGACAGATTTTCCCCTTTTTTGTGGCAATGTAGGTCCTAGGCTGCAGGCCACCGTGTGGCGCAGGAGATAAATCATAGGTGACTGTCACAGCGGCTAGCCCATTTACGAAGTACAAGAGGCCTGGATGACGCCTTTAACAGGGTCTGTCTCTACAATAATCCGGTTCTTGGTGAGTTATTCGTGGACGAGGATGATCTTTCCCGTGCCATTCACGACGAAGTAACCGCCCGGATCGAGAGGACACTCATCCATGTGAGGCAACTGAGCCTCTGACCTTCCGGTCAAAACGCACTTACTGCTGCGAAGCATAATAGGCGGTCTTCCCATGTTGACGCTGGGCCTTCTTACGACATTCTTTCCGCGGGTGTATTAAATCGTGACAAGAATGGGCGCGCTATAAGTTTTATCCCGAAGACAACATTCATGGGGAGTTATGGTCTCGCCGATAGCGTCCAAGTCAGCACGATCGGGGAAACCGACATGGATGTCTGTGTATTTGAGCCAGAATCGCGGATCGACGTAGGAAGTGACTTTGCTATTTGCCTTGACAATGTTTTTGAAGATGACGTCGACAAAGTAATTGACTGAATCAATATGCTGTTTGACAAGACTTTTTACTTTCAGCAAAGCGGGAAGGAGTCATTTGTCTTGTGAGTGTTTTTTTAGACGTACTGTGCGCGACACTGACAGAAACTCACCTCTCCAATTTTGATGGGATCAGCGACACCCAACCCACGCCGGTTTGGATGGCTCGAACCATCCCAATCCGCTTTCCGGTCGACCGTAGACAAGAGCAATGCTGGTCGCACTTATCCGAAGCTAGTGGGTCATCAGTGTAATGGCTAAACGTTGGTGCCCGGCGGTTCTTAGTTGGTAGCCGACGATTCTGGACAGTCCAAAATGGTCCTGATGACAGTCCGGGCCCTTGATTTGAATGGTCATTGGTAAGTGTCGGTAAGCTGGACATCACCTAACCGATGCGAAGTGCTCAGATGACACAAGGGAAGAAGGTGTAGACAAAAACCTGAGACCGCAGCACGTGCAGCCCACCTGAAAATATGACGGATACTCATGCAGCGCGAAGAGAGGTAGGTACGACGATGCGAAATCTGGAAGACAGAACATAAGGATGCTAGACGAACGTCGAAAGGTACGCTAAGCCGTTGAGATAGCGGGAACAGGTCAAAGGAATAAAGGAAAAGACATGACAAGCACTGGCCTACCTGGCGAGATGCAGAAGCAGTTCAGGAGGGCTGAAGCTAAACCCCTGTGACCGCAAACTCACCAAGGCTACCCATGAACTCTGATTACAGGGAAACGGAGTTGAGAGCAAGGCCATTGACAAATGACGATGCTGTGGCATAACCACAGGTGGCTCAAAGGTTCGGTCGGCGAGGGTAGAGGGCTGGTAGTGATGGCCGCACCTGATCGATTAGTCTCGCATAAACTGAATTTAAACCGACAAATGTGAAGAGCTCGGAAGTAGTCGACCGTCAGTTTCGGGGCTACACGAAAGTTACGTAAACTCCACGTGACTCTACTTCCCTCCGAGTGTCTCGTTGATTTCCATGCCATAGGGGTGACCGGCACTTGAACTTTCCAGGTCTCCATCATGCCCAACACTCTTGACGATGATGTGAATCAGGCTGTTCTCCATTACATACACGGAATGGGGAGAGAACAACTCCAGGAGCATGGCGACTACATTTTCCTTCTTCAGGCCATCGTGACATTCTCGAATGGAACCCTGGATCCGAAGTACTCTTCAATGGAAGCATTCCAGCTGATCTCGAGTCAACCGTGGTTGGTCTCTATGCTGGATACCGCCTGGAGGAACAAGTCCTATGACAATATCCGGTCTTTGGGTCAGCTCGGTTCCTTCTCCGTTTTCCCCACTAACCCTTCCCAGAAATACTTCAGGCTTCACCTAAGCCGTTGACCACGCAAGGTTCTTACGGTTTCTTTTCTGTGTCCATTCGCTTACCAATTACCGCTCCACAGGAGGTCAGCAGGTCGAACCGGAGAATGTAGATCTGTTACATAGGGCATTCACTTCCCCATACCATGGGAAAGCTGTGGATGCCTTCTGTGAATACCTGGAGCGGAACAACGAGGAGTTCGGTAAAAGTGTCACTCCCAAGTATTGTGGCAAATTCTGTTCGATCGTCCAAAGCTCCGGAACCGGGAAGTCTCGCCTCTTGCTTGAAGTGTGTCTGTTATCAAGTTTTCCACGCAACTCCTAGTTGACTCCATCCAGCTCCACATGAAGGGCGTTATAGTCTTGTATATAAACCTTCGGCCATCCCTCGATAAAACTGGCTATCCACCTCGAGATGTCTTGCCAGCGGCGATACTGACAAAAAACTTGGAGACTGAGGCTGATTACAGTGCTCGGTGCTGCGCGTTCTTCGCGGCCGTTTTCACGATGATCCGTGAATATATGTCTTCTAGGTTGGATTCCGGGAGCTTGGATGACGCGCTCGAGCAGTGGAATGAGTCGATGTGCAACTTGATGTCTAAGGATCGCGTGCAATTTTTTGCGAGACTCAAGACTACATATAGCACGTACTACGAGGTGTGGCTGCTGGTCGCGTGTGTATGAGCCCTTTGATCTGATCGCTTTCCTCCAAATGCCACAGAAAATCAACAGTAGCGTGCCTTCTAGGGACGCTAACAAACCGAGTAAATCATTACTTTCTGGAGAGTGATTGTCTAGAATGACCGTGCGCTACTGACGCTACGCACATGCATGGTTTAGGAGACGAAGCGGAACATCCAGTGGACAGAGAAGGATGGCCGATGGAACGGGACGAGCAGTTAGGGGAACATCAGAAACAGGCGACCGCGAGGATGCTCGGGTTCAGAGACATGATTACAGCCTATTCGCGGATGAGAAATTCATTGAAGGCGCTTTTTAGCAGCGAAGGAGTCCACAAGCCCAAGCTCGTCGTTGCTCTGGACGAGGCTCACACATTGAGCAATGTAACGGAGGGCTTTTTTCGCCCGTCGACTATCCTTTGTAGGGCTATCAGCTTATACTCGGGAGGGGCTGCCAGGGTAACAGGAGATGCAGTCTGGGTCGTTTTTGCGTCTACGACCCCTGAAGTGGCCGATCTTGCTGCTCCGCGGTTTTACTGTTCGTGGTGCATCTATTTCAGTCTCAGCCTTTCCCTAACCCACTGTGGTAGTTGACTCCGCGGGAGTATTTGCAGACGGGCAGTTGGTCTTCCCGCCTTTTTGTCAGCTCGGGTGGGATCAGTTGGCAGATCCTTTACATGGGATAGCAGCCACCGACGTGGCTCAAGCCGGCCATATCATAGGCTATGGCCGACCGCTGTATGTTTCAAATGTATGTCACCGAATTCATATTAACGTTCCCATGTCTCGCAGGTGGAAGTCTATTGCGGGGAATTCCGCCGCAGAAATGATTGCTATAGCTATTTCCAAACTGTGCGGCGTCAAGAAGGCCGAGAACATCCCTCTCGCCGTTTTCTCTCAGAGATTCTGCCTGCACGTCACTTTTGGTCATCATGAAGCCGTGAAATTCCTCGAGTCATCCGTTGCCAGTAACCTGCGAGTCTGCGTCTTCATCAGCGAGGACCGTAACTCGCTTTTCACTGCTTACCCCTCTGAGCCATTCCTCTCGTGTGCGGCAACGTCGTTGTTACATACGATGTCTAACTTGGACAAGTTTCTGCAGGCGCTCGAGGAAAAAATCCTTAGCGGGATGATCGACGTTGGCAAGTCTGGGGAGTTGGCGAGTCGGTTGCTGTGGCTCATTGCGAAGGACCTTTACATTCGTCGCACCCCTCTTCTTGGGCCATTTGTAGGAGCAGCAGATGGGCAAGAATGGAATTCTGAGCTCATTGACTGCCAAATGATATCTGTGATTGACTACTTTCGCTTCGTCTTCGGGGAGAACTTCTGGGAGCAGGCTGGAGAAACGGCTAAAAGGGGAGGCAAGAAAACTATAGCGGCTCGTGAAAAAGCTAAGGCGACTGGCGAGCAAGCTAAAGAGGCTTTCAAGAATGCGTTCGTCAACTTTTCCCATTGGGTGACCATGAACGAAGACATCTCGGTCCGCAAGAATGGTGTGGACCAGTTGCCGTGAGCCTTATTGACATTTACCTGCTTTGAGGACTCATGACATGTGCAGTGCGGACGAGTGGACGCTACGTCATTGGCAGCGCACGAGTGCGGTGCAGTGCTGCCACGGCCAACCTCTTGTGGATAAAATGATTCCCATTTACTTCAAAGACAACGACCCATCCTGTGGAGATCTCTCCTGCGTTTCCCAGATCTTTATCTCGGATAAGGCTCGGAGAAGTCCCAACAAGAAAGATCCGAGTGACATTATCCGCAATCACGACTCCATCAATTGTGGCTCATCTCGACCATGGGTTGCTATCTTGGTTGATCTTGGCTTGAAAGAATCTACAGTCGAATTCACATTTCCCGAAAAGTGGTCTGGGAGATCGACGACTGAGGGTGCATGTGATGGTCCATGCCTTCGCGTCTACGCCTCTGCAATCAATAGCAATACCTTTCCTTTCTTATCCCGATCCAGACAGCTCCCGTTGACACTTCGGAACATTATTGCCTATGAGGAAAGTCCTCCGAACGGTCGACAGCTTACGCAATCCGTGCAGCAACAGGTGGAGTACGGCAGTACGTCAATGGGACGTCACATGAGATGGGAGGCTTGGGGTGAGACGCAAAGCTCAAAGGCCAAAGGCAAAAAGAGAAAGGCTTCAGTATGAATGGGTGATGTAGTCGCCTGCAGACAGGTGTGTCAGAAATTTCTGGAAAATCGCTGAAGTGCGTTTCAATGTATTGATATTGTTGGGCGAGTCAAGATTGGTATCTTGGAAGACAAGACTCTGTTCTGCGCATTTTTCACACCGTGAGATCTGCTTGAAACAGACTCACTATAGTACCTAGTACGTTGTGCATATCAAATAAGAACATCTCCCTCCCTCTCCGTGCAACGTTGTAGTCTTATCGAAGGTCGGAACGGCAGAGATATCAATCGCTCCACCCTTCGAACTCTCTACATACCCTGAAAACGAAAACTGAGACAGGCTCGCGAACTGGATAGCGTTCATGCCTAGAGCTGACTCGGGACCGAAACCCTTGGATTGAAAATTGTATCGATCAGCACCTACTGGTCCGGGGTCCCAAAGTTCAGATCTCAGACCTTCACGTCGAGAGTCTCGGTTGATCACGAGCTGTGGCTACAATAGACAACGTAGTGGTCCGTAGTCCCAGTGAGGAGCGGGTGAGCAGGTAGGATGGTCGTGAAATCAGCCATCGCCTTGCTTGCTTGCATGGTCACCCCGTGTTGGCTTCGTGTACAAATCGCACACAGCAGCAGATGCATACCTGATTTATCCGTCGCGATCTTCTATAATCATGTAATCCAGCTGATAGTTCATCTTATCCCTTGTAGAAAATGAATGATGGTCAACGTCTCAGCTCTGTTACATTACCGGACATCTAGCATTCCCTCCAATGTGAACGAAGATCTCGGGAGCGACTCTGTTCCCCGGTCGCTGAGAAATCTGGCGCGCCTGGGCCATTTATGTTGCATGTAGTCAACGTAGTGTGCCACCAAACATGAACACAAAGACAACAGATGCAATACCCTGGATGCAATGAACATTTCCTAATAGCGTATCTGTTTGCCATTCATGCAAGGAGACGCTATAACTAGATGAACGTGGCGTTACAGAAGTCCACGACAAGCGAACTGCATGAGAACCTACCTCTACGCCTAGACCATACCCACCGTGTCAACATGTGCGTACTTCCCCGTATCTGTGTACCAGTAGTAGGGCTTAGGGTCTGCTCCTTCGCGCCCGTAGGCTTCCAGCAGTTCCGGGTCGTCACGATCCTCATCGATCCTCCTTAATTGATTGCTCAGTGCGCAGAGTATAGCCACGGATGAGTGTGTATGCACCGACAATCACTCCAACGTTTGGTATGAGCAAATCGCAGCCCTCCGTGAACACAGGACCAGCCTCGCCTTCCTTCCTAAGCATTTTGTGCATAGGTATGCCCAATAATATTGGTCGTTGCCACTCTGCGGCTTCTGCAATGTCGTTTCCGACCGCATGCAAGATCATGACGGGTTTCCCATCAACATCTTTGACAGTCTTGCCTTCAGCATCTTCAGCTTCGTGTACGACGCCGTGTTCGTTGAGCCAAGCGATGGCGCTTCAGTAAGGGAGGCACCCCTATGCGGGCCCACAAATGGTTTTATGGCATTCAGGACCAGAGTCTTCTCATCCCACAGACATACGTATTGTAAGCCAGCACGATCATGTGTGTAATTAGGTATGGAAACACTTCCTCCGTCCCATTGAATCAGACATGTTGGGTGTGACGCGGGGGACCGAGCCTCCTGGATGAATGGGGAAGGCAGGCGTAGTAAGCTGACTGTCAAGGTTATTCATCGCGGCTGCAGGCTGGCCACGGCTACAGTGGGAGCTGCGTCATCTTGTACTGCGACGCAACGGAACCACCTAGTCTGCGTCCCGGAGTATCGGAACATCCACAAGGAAACTCAAGAGTGCGATAAGGACAATGTATTCACGCATCATCTAAAACGAGGCGCGGTACGACGTTCATCGCCATGAGCTGGGAATGCACCGAATCAGTTTTGGAAGGTTGTGAATGGGACTAACTTTGGCTGCGCACCTCCTGGAAGAGTAGTTTGGCAGCATAAGGTATGGTGAGCTTAGCCATCTTTTTCGAGCTCTTGCAGTAGGGACACCACCCATTGTAACCCATGAGTCCGCACTCCTGACACGCGTTCACCTCGAATTTGTCTGACGATATCATCAGGCGCTCGAGTAGTAGCTGAGTGGCGCCATATCCTATGAGACAATCGCGCTCCATTTCACCTAACCGTAGGCCACCGTCCCGGGATCGTCCTTCTGTTGGTTGTCGCGTTAACGTCGCACGTGGGCCCCTGTTTCAATGATGATGGTTCAACCACGCTGTTTGCAGAACCCTGTTTACTGACCTCGCGCGGGCGTGCATCTTGTCCATCACCATGTGTTCTGTTGATGCAGTGAGAAAATTAGTATTGAGATGGCAGGTATTTTTGCGACGAACTTAGTTTCTGTAGGTAAGATGTTATTTGGGCATGTTTCGAAAAAGGTAACAATACTGACTTGGTAAAATATGGGTCCAAAGTACACATAAGCCTCCATCGGCTCTCCAGTGATGCCGCTGGTAAGCATGTCTTTCCCTGCGTAGTTGAAGCCATGCTCGATTAAGATCCGAGACATGTCCTCTACCTACACAAACAGATTAGATACAATCGAACCGCACAACACGGCCATGGGGCGTACCTTGGACCCTCCGAATGCTGTGCCGTACTGAAGTTTCCCTGACAATACTCCAGCCTATTGACTCGCGTGAATTTTCGTCATTTAAGGAAAAGGAACGCAGGAACTCGACCTTTCCGGCCAGCAACTCTATCATTTTTCCCACTGTCATTCGAGAGGGGAAGCCGTGGGGGTTCATGATCGTATCTAGAGACCAGCGTCTTTAGTGTGCGATAAACTCATGGCTAGAGTCGCGTACCCGGACTGATGCCCTGGTCATTGAAGGGCAAATCCTCCTGGTTCACAATCAGACCACATACACCCTTTTGGCCATGGCGGGATGAGAATTTGTCGCCTAGTTCTGGCCTTCGCGTCTGCCGGATCAAGACCTTGATCAAAGTTTGATCGTTCTCGGTATCGCTGACCAGCACTTTGTCTATGTAGCCAGCCACAGGAGATTTGTACGTGAGTGGCGTGTTCTTGTATGGAACAATCGCTGCCTGGCCAGTGAACGTGTTGTCATTTGCATTCGTGGGCGTTTGCTTGTTCACGTAGACGTCGCCCGGATCTACTCGTTCTCCCACACCGGCCAAGCCGTCCATCTGGATGATGTCATACTTCTTTTGTATTGACCCGTTCTCGTCCAAGGGAGCGTCTGCCAATCGGTCGAATCTGCCGGGTTGTTCATCAGGACAAACAACGCTCTTCACACTGATAAGGCAACTCACGTGCCGTTGGGGTACTTGCGAATGAGGGTGGAATTCTTGCGCAGCACTTGACATCTTCCATACCCGCGGTCAAGGCTTGCCTAGAAGGAAAGTAGGTACGAATGTTCCCTTCAGGACGTTTCATCTACGAGAACGATAACAAACCCCGACCTACCTTATTCAGAATGAGCGCATCCTCGATATCGTATCCAGAATAACTCATGACAGCTACGGTTGCATTTTGACCTGCCGGGAGACGATCGTATCCAATGAGCTCGATAGTTTTGGTCTTTACCATTGGTTGCTGAGGGTAAACTGACAAATAAAGAAGCGTGTCGATCCTGTTGAACTGGTTATACGCAATTGCACCTATCGCCTGTTTTCCCATGGCGCACTGGTACGTATTACGAGGAGACTGATTGTGATGTGGGTAAGGGATGAGACCCGCAACTGCTCCCAGCACGGTGAAAGGCTCAATCTCCAGATGCGTGGTGGCTGGAACGATGTTTGACTCGTACAAGGCGATGTACGAGTCGTTCTCCTCGTTGACATCAAGGTATTCCACGAGACCTTTTCGCAAAAAGTCATCAAACGTGAGGGCGCCAGCTTTGAGTTGCTACAAATATGCGCAAGAGGTGATTTAGCGGGCCCTTGGAACAATACGATACGCCACTGACCTGAATATGCTCAGACGTGACTCTGGGGTACCCGTTTTCGACGATAATTAAGGGCCGGCAAATTCGACCACCGTCACTCGCAATGTGAACTGCCCGATGGTGATAGTGCACATAGACGCTCACAAATTCGCTAAAGCGACCTGATCTGCGCAGCCTCCGGAAGTTGGTGACGAACCGAGCGGGATGACGAGTCAAACCGATGATGGTTCCATTTACGTTGACTACGAAAGTATGTGGACCGTATATCTCGGTGCCGGTAGCCATGCTAATATCTTTGAGTGGTTTGAATTAACGTGCCATTGGCAAAATGTAGCACTAGGAAAAAACTCACCTTCCACGCCAAGCATGTATGCTAACCGTATGATGGGCTCTTCTTCTACATCAGTAGTAATGTGCGTCATGAGCGCAAGGTTCTTGACAAGGCCACAAGCTTCTCCTTCAGGGGTGTCGCTGGGGCAAAGCATACCCCACTGACTAGGTTGAAGGGCACGAGGACCACTGACTTTCCGGGTCTTTTCGAATTGAGAGGAAATACGAGTCATCATTCCAAGAGCAGATATAAAACTCAGTCTGCTTAAAACGTGCGTGACACCGGCTCTTTCCATCTTGAACCGCTTAAGAGACCAGTTACCGGTAGAAATTGCACGAACAAAACCGGAAGTGATGTGGTCACCCTGAAATTGCATCGTGTTGAACGCGTCAAATTCGTTCGTGCGTGATGGCTTCTTCAGAACTTTGTCGATGGATGCTTTCAGGTTTGCATTGAAGGTCTTGAACAAGTCTTCGAAAAGGAGGGCAAGAAGTTGGCCGGCGCTGATGTAGTAGTTAGTAACTGTCGAAGAGAGTAGCGAGACAGACGCACAGCTCGAGGCGCTTGTTACCTACGTAGTCACGGTCGTCGACTGTTTTTTCATCGTGCATTGCCATCAAGACACGGCGTGTCATGGTAGCGACGAAGATAGCCTTAGATCGAAAATCCATTCCTGCGACAGGGACATGGGCCAGAACGATCGTTGCAAGTGCTTCCATGGCTTCTTCCCATGCTGGCCGCTTGGGCCCAACGACTTTACGGTTCACCTTCACCCTTGAACCTATCCACTCTAGCGCCTGGTGGCGAGTGAATACCTTAAGCTTTGCCGCTTCCTCAAGGTTCGCCGAGAAGGTAGATTTGTATGCTTCCGTGTTACCGGCTGTGAGGAGAAGGATCTCCTTGTCTGATTGAATACCAAGCGCCTTAAGAGCGATAGCTATGGGAACATCATCGTGGATAGAATTATGGCGCAGGTAGATTTTTCCCTTTTTTGTGGCAACGTAGGTCTTAGATTTCAGGCCGCCGTGTGTTGAACTACGGCAGAGGAAATAAACCATAGACGACTGTCACAATAGCTAGGTCACTTACGAAGTACAAGAGGCTTGGACAACGCCTTTAGTGGGGTCTGTCTCCACGATGATCCGGTTCTTGCTTAGTTGTTCCTGGACGAGGATGACCTTTTCCGTGCCTTTCACAACAAAATAACCCCCCGGATCGAGAGGGCACTCATCCATGCGAGCCAACTGAGCCTCTGACCTTCCGGTCAAAATGCACTTACTGCTGCGAAGCATGATAGGTAGTCTCCCTATGTTAACGTTGGGCCTTCGTACGACATTCTTTCCGCGGGTGTACTGAATCGTGACAAGAATGGGCGCGCTGTAAGTTATATCCCGCAGACGACATTCGTGAGGAGTGATGGTCTTATCGATAGCGTCCAAGTCAGTGCGATCGGGGAAACCGACATGGATGTCTGTGTATTTGAGCCAGAATCGTGGATCGACGTCGGAAGTGACTTTGCTATTTGCCTTAACGATATTTTTGATGTCGACGTCGACAAAGTAATTGAATGAATCAATATGCTGTTTCACGAGGCCTTTTACTTTCAAGAAGGCGGGAAGAAGGAGCCATTTGTCCTGTAAGTGTTTGTTAGTCGCACTATGTGTGACACCGTCAAGGACTGACCTCTACGTTTTTGATGGGATCTGCGACACCCAACCCACGCCAGTTTGGACGACTCAAATCGTCCCAATCTGCTTCCCGGTCGGCTGTAGACATGAGTAATGCTGGCCCCACTTATCGGAAGCAGCTTCAAGACCTCTGACGAGCCTGCGCGGGATTTCCTTTTTTGTATTACATCATACTATGCTCTACGCAGTTCTCGTGCCACGGCGGTGGTGGCCAAAGATCCTGCGTTATCAACTCCACTGAGTGGCTCACGAAGCAGGTGCTTAAATGAATCTGGTAAGTGAAAAGGAATGGTCAAACTGACAGTTGCATATTACAGAGTTTTGACTGCCGAGAAGCAATGGACGGTCGTGAAGGAGTCGATATTTTCAAGTCCCAAGCTCTGGACCCTCTATGAGCAATAACAGTCGTTCTGGACACTATTAGATGCCTGCATCTTATTAAAAGGATCCGAAGCAGTACGCAATGCTTCTTGGACAACAACAGGAAGTTCAAACGCGCTAGAATACTGAAAAAATTAGCAATCGAGTCTAGGTTGTCTAGGAGGTTTTGTGATCAAAGCTTGTGAACATCATAATGGCAACACGGCATATCCGCCTCTCCACACTCGGTAGGTTGCTCGAGTGCTGATGTCGCTAAGGATACACACGATTTAACGAAGCCGACAGTCTCGGAGATCCTACTGATCCGGATGTTTGAGTACATCACTAGGCGTGTTTGACATTCAATTTCAAGCTGCAACCTCCGCTGCGTCAGGGGGTTCTGACTACTGCACAGGACGATTCTCTTACTCATGTTTAGAAAGCGTGTCAGATCCTCGAACTTCAAGAGCCGTATCTCGCGACGAAAACAACTGAAGAGACAGCGCAAACGCACGCCTATTGACACTGGCTGACCGAACCCGTCAGACCATCGTTCCTTGGACCGACCACGGCGCACTTACTCAATATACATGCGACGAAGAGTGAAAGGCTGTTCCGCTGCCATATCCCGAAACTGATGGATTTTCCAACAAAGTCAGCTGTCGCCTCGTAGTTGTCAGGTCGCCGCTCTGGTCGGTGTCCTGTCTCAACCACCCCTCCAGCACCATTGTGGGATCGAATTGAGCCAAGGCAAGTGTATCAAGTAGGTGCTTCCCAACGACCGTTGTTCGGCTGTCATTGAGCGATCATCAGAGTATAGCAGATTGCCATGGTTCCACCAGTGGACGTGTAACCCTGTCGACTTGTGCAGCGTCTTGGGGCTCGCTATATAACCTCCACTGATTTCGCCGTTGAAGCAGCGGCGGACTCGGACACGACATGTCTTCTACTACTTCTACCATGTACACAGCGGCCTATGATAATCTGCTGGCAGTTTATCACTCAACCTCTATTCTCAGTTTCCTCGCAGGAATAGCTGGTGTCTTGGCTCTACGTGGTACTATGCGTGCAGCTCGAAGGAAGCTCAAGACCACCAGTCTTCGCGGACCACCTGGCGCGCATCCCATATTTGGGGCATCCAAAGATCTCTTTGAGGCACCGGACACAGGGGAGATCTTTGAAACGTGGGCCGAAGAATATGGTGTGGCCTATGAGGTTCCAACGAGTTTCGGCGGGAAGAAGATCATGTTGTGCGATCCGAGAGCCCTCGCACACTACTATGCCAGAGAAACCTGGACATACGTACTAACCGACTCGACCAGAGTATTCCTGGAACGCGGGGTACGTTCCGGTCGATGGATCCTTGCGCTTCACACTTACAAGTCGACATCTAGTTCGGGAAAGGAATACTGTGGTCGCACGGAGAAGATCACAAGAGGTAGCTTCAATATACTGAGGTCAAAACGACGTGCTTATTGCTGTTCCCCAGACAACGCAAGTCCTTGTCCCCTGCTTTTAGCCACGCTGCCCTGCGGAAACTCGCCCATGTGTTCTACAATTGTGCTCATAAGGTAAGGTTCATCCAACGTATTTGACACGGTTTTGGAAACTAAACATTGATGGCCTAGACGAAAGCCGGCTGGGACGCTCTGATCGACGTGAGTGGCGGTGAAAGCGCTGTCATCGAAATCCAAGATTGGATGAACCATATCTCGTGAGCCAATGATAAGGTTGCATTTGTTGAGGTTTGTCTGAACACTTTCTCCAGTCTAGACACCATTGGAATGGCAGGGTTCTCCCACGAGTTCGGCTCCCTTGACGGTAAACCGGCCACGATCCAGAAAGTATTCAGTGCCTTCGACACGTCGGCTAAGCAATCGTTCGTCGATATTGCCGTCGTCCTCTTCGCAGAAGTGTTCCCCGTGTTTTCCTACATACCAGTATCATGTGTTCAGTCACTCACCGATATGCAAGCAACGCTATCGGGTGTCGCGAAGAAACTCCTAGACAGGATGGAGAAAGAGAAGAAGGACGGAGTTGTTGACGGCAAAGAGGACAAGTCCATCATCGGAGTGCTTAGTACGTCTTCTCACTACAATCGGAGGATAGACTTAACCAAGGTCCTCCCATAGTCAAGGCTACTGAGGCTGAGGGCGGGAGGCACGTAACCCCCGACGAAGTGCTGTCGTCGGTGAGTAAATAATGATCCAACTTTTGATAAGTTATCACTTACGGCTCGGGATCACCAGATGAAAGAGCTACTCCTTGCTGGTTACATAACTACATCCAGTGAGTCTCGTGTTTTGATAAGGTTTGTTGGCCGCCCTAATGGTCTTTTCAGATAGCTTGACCTGGACGTTGGTTGAACTTGCCCGTAACCCAGACATTCAAAGCAAGCTGCGGGACGAGCTTTTGGCCTTCGGCTCGGAGCCAACCTATGATCAGTTGCAGAGTAGCCTGACACTACCTTACCTTGATGCCGTGGTACACGAGTCCCTTCGTATCCATCCCCCCCTGACAGACTTCGTCCGCATAGTAAGTCGACTTGCAAAGAAGTCATATTCCTTTCATTAACCATCATGTCATGTTCTCAGGCAGCGGAGGATGACGTTATTCCCCTCTCAGAACCTGTTATTACGAAGTCTGGTCAAGCCGTCAACAGCATATCTGTAGCGCGCGGGACGAGAATAGGGCTGCCCTTGGCATGCATCAACCGATCCACTGCCATCTGGGGACCAGACGCGAAGGTCTTCCGTCCAGAACGCTGGCTTGAGAAAGATGGTATTCCGAAGAAGGCACAGGATGTCCAAGGATATCGTCATCTCTTGACCTTTGCCGATGGGCCGAGGAATTGTCTTGGAAAGGGCTTTGCGGTATCTGAAATGAAGGTGGGTTCTAAGTTACTACGTGCTATCGGGGTATACTGATATACCTATGCGCAGGCGGTGCTGTCAGTGCTGGTGAAGAGCTTCATATTCGAGATGCGAGACGGTCCAAATACACAAATCGAACTATGCCAAGGAATACTGCCCAGGCCCCGAGTAGTCGGTGAAGAAGGCGCGGCGATGCCATTGCGCGTGACACGGTACGAGGGCTTTTAATTCATTGACAGCATATGGACGACGGTAGGAGCCGTCATTTATTGTGACAAACTACTTCGACTATCCTTAACATTCGTCGTCGATGATGGACGTTTTATCAGTGGGTCAACCGTCAACCAACACTACACATGTACACAAGACTGCACACATACCTTGATACCACAACGCACTGGATGCGTCCATGTAATCACGTCAATTAGGACCCCTTACTCTATTTTGCTCAATCCGCATACTTTTCCATATTCTATCCGAGCATTGAGTATACCCTGAGCTGGGTGCCGCAAGATAGTTTGGATTATCCCACCACGCATCCGAATTATGTGCTAGTCGCATGTTTGTCCACCAGCGTATCAGAGTGGGCGGCCGAAGCCGGCCCAGAGTATTGAAGTTCTGCGGCAAACTCGGCCTGTCGTAATGCGTGAAGAGTCACATGGGCCATCGTCCATGTTAGACCGCAACGTCCTCGAACTTGGCACTCGCAGTACTGTAAGTCGGGACGTATACTGAATGTCACAAGCACCAGATGTCTGCACCATATATGTACGCACGACCAAGCAACAGATAAACTTCATACTTACTTGACATCCATCAATGACACCACCTCCCCTGATTTCCGTCCATCCCTGTTAATAGTCGCCCATGAAGCAGACATTGTTAGGAGCCCTCGAGCTATCTCGGTTGCGTTTGCACTGGAGTGCCCTGAAGTTCTTTCTGCCGGTGTCGATAGGACCAGCCTGTGCTGGGAGTGACTTACCCGCTTAGAGCCACAGCATCATACCGACGACGATGACGACGGAGGAGGCGGTGGAATCAAAGAATCTCGAAAGCTTAGACTTCCACACTTACTGGTGGACAGGTGCGTCTTTCTCATGCTCATGGTTTTGCGAGAACCTGTGTGCACAATGTCCCATCGAGGTTCGATCTCTCAGCCGCGGTGGTTTGCTTTGTGGCACGAATGTGTTGGACTTGAGTTCTTTTCTCCTGATATTTTGCGAACACGTTAGCACGAACAGAACTTACCCTGTGCTCTTCGCGTTTGGCGTTGTTCGTTCGTTGTGTATACTCCGTTCTAAACCGTTCCCGAACAGGTACGGCGTTCGGCTACTACTGGACGTACTACTTACTACGCATGGCCACCTTGACCTATCATCTTCTACCTCCGTTGCAATTGGCCATCGCTGCCCCCTCTTTCCAACTGGGTGGTCACACTTACCTTCAGACACTGAGGACACATTCTTCTTTTCCCCAGACGTGGCCCTGATAAGCGCGGGAAGCTCCGTAACCACGAGTGTGGAACGAGATTGAAGAGAGCACATCTGTTCTCATACGAACGCTCCCGTTTCCCAGTTTTCCGAAGTGGCAAGCATCATTGATGGCATAATAAAATAACGGCCCGCCGCGCCCTCACGGGAGAGGACTTGTAAATGAAGGATGTCACGACACATGAGCGAGCCCTTTCTAAGACAAGCAGATGTATTCTTCGTATCAGAGCGATGACTGGCCGTCCCTCATATGTACCCTCCAGCAAGGATGGGAGAGCCCTGGTCCAGCGATAGTACTCACCGAAGTCTGTCAATTAAACGTTGGGCGTGCTGCCAATGCGTGGGAACAGTATGTATCTCGATTCTCGAAGCACAAGATTACATATTAATCCGTGCCCAGATCTAGCAAACCAACTATCTCCTCGCGCGTTCTACATCATCGCCTGAACAGCACACTCGCCAGTTTTCGATCGAGGAGCATGTTCGTCAAGAACGCATTCGCGCTCAACGATGCAGTTCGACGCATCCTCCTCACCTACGAAAGATTAATCTTGAAGACGAAGGATCTCTCGTCGAAGGAGAGGGTTCAATGCTGGAGGGAAGCCACGAAGACGATAAGAGCGGATTTGGTGTGTATTTATTACATCTTTCATCCGAGACGTCTAACGTACAAAGGAATCTGTGAGGCACATCGCCGATCGCACGGACACAGTGCCGCTCACACTTATCGGTGTGGACAAGCATGTAATATGGACGGACAAAGTAGGGACTGGCGAGTCTCCATTTCCAGACTGGAAAAACGCTCTCTTCCCAACAACTGCTCATCTCGCTGGACACCCATGGTTGCTCACTGTCGAGCAGCGATTCGACTCGCAACACCGCAAAACGACTCTTTGTGAAGTGTCACACACCGATGACCTCAATCCTCCCTCGAATACCGGGAAAGGTAAAAGTAAGGCGAAAGAGACCTCCGAGTCAATGGCAGTTTCAATTGCAGAGAATACGCATGTAGAGGTGTTGCGGGATGACGGGGAGAGTGAGGTTGCAGAACTTGATCAGCTAATGGACGCAGACGAAGAGCAGCTAGGCCTTTCTCGTGGCCGGTCAATGAAATGGAACAGCTCACGTTCCCGCCCACGTCGTTCCAGCAGGTATCCACTTTCTCAATCACGGATTCGGGAAGCGGTGGATAGATTGGACGATGGGCGTGGTGGTGCATCACGGGAAAAAAACGCTCGCTCACCACCTGTCACAAAATATGGCCGTGCGCGACTGGCTGCTCGTACTACCCCCCCGCCAAACCCTAAGTCGTGCGCCACATGTGTCGCTCGCAAAGTCGTGTGCGAGCCAAACCCAGCTGGCGGGGTGTGTACACAATGCAAGATACGGAAGGTCCGTTGCCAGCATGCCACTCCCAAAACCCCCGCCGCTACCACTACCAGCACCCTTCGTGCTCCATCGCGTTCAAGGGGAAGGACACGACAATGCAGCCGCTCGATGTCGTGCGATTCTGATGCCATGCAAGCTCCGCGAAAGAAGCTGCGCTTCACAGAGCCTGCTGGTGACAGTCCGTACTGCTCAGCACACTCCACGACATCTAAGCACGATGAGGCACGCAGTGAGTGCTACTTGAGAAGTATATTATTAACTGAATACTGAGACTGGCCTAGAAATTCAAACTCCAAAGCCGAAGTGTGCTTGTCCCGCGCCGATCCCTGCCACCATTCGAATAGCGCCACCAATAAATCCCATCTCGACAGCTCGTGATGCTGCCAGAACTACAAGATCATCGACTGCACGACAACGTTCGAAGATTGGGGACACCCATATAGCCGACGTAGGTAGGAACATTGGTATCTGTCTACTGCATTACTGGTCGCGTGTCTAACCTTCACTTACCAGCCGAACACGGCCACTCCGTCACCTCACCCCTTCCGACTTCCCCTTCTGCTCCAACCACACAGGATCGGTCGCTGCTCGCAAGTGAAACTGCACATCAATCAACCATCGACGAACGCCTCGATGCAATCTTGCGGCAGCAAGACAGCTTCATAGAAAGGATTATCAATGTAGAGAGACGGGTGACCCGCATGGAACGCCAATCCATCACACGAGGTCGGTTACTGCTCGCGAGTGGGACCGCACATCAACCCACCGTCGATGCACTCCTCGGTGCGATCACGCGGGAGCAAGACGACATCATGGAAAGGGTCATCGATATAGAAAGACGAGCGACTTGCATGCAACGCCATTCTCAGGCAAATACCGTCCTGGACGATCGTGCTCGGATGTTGGAAGCTGAGCTGTGGACCTGCCGCAGACTTGCGGGATCGCTGACGCGGGAATTGGAAATGCTACGTCTTCAAATCCAACCGCAAGACGAGGTCCACAGCAGCCCCGGCTCGTCAAACGACACTGAGGGTGGCACGACAGCTGGGTGCAGCTATCGGCGTTGACGTAACAGTCCTGGACTCTGGATTACTTATCAGCCATCCTGACCTAGCTGTTGCAGATTCCCGATCCGAAGGTTAATGCCGAGTCAATAACTAACGGTAGATCGTCAATCCACGGCCGCAAGCCATGAAATTCAAGCAGTACAGGGGGGTAATGGACGTGGAGACAACATCCCAGTCATAGCATGACAGTGGCCTGATGGGCAACGGATGGCCGAATGCGGCCAGGAGTGAAGGCGGTATTGATAGTTCCAAGGACGTCGTGAGTACAAAGAGGTGATGTGGATGGCCTACGTTTGCTTCATTTACTATCATTGCTCCCCCTTTGCAAAATGATTCCCATGAACCCAGAACTTGTGCAAAACGTGAATTGTAACACAGCATGGTTAGATTCATGTCATGTTATTATACATGGGAAGCAGTGAACCATGGCTTGAGAGAGTGAGGACTACTTTTTTGATTATTTAACATGTGTCTGTACAGTTGTAGGAGCATTGCACCACTCTGAGTAGGTATGCTATGTCAGAGTAACTCATCCAGGTCTACAGCCAAATCATACCAGATAAATCTATAAAGTTTCTTCAGATGGCTCCTAACCTCCTACAAATATTTCAGAGATAACCAGCAGGAGACATCACTTGCAAATGTTGTTGCAAAGAGGCTGATGCAAGTGTGACAGAATCAAGCAAAGCAGTGCAATGTGACAAATCTTCTGCCTTGTTACTTCTAGTGCCCCCATGCATCAAACCAAACATAAGTTCTTCAGGTAATCAATGTGTCAAAGTTGCAATGTAGGGTGTGACAATGTGTGACAGCTGTCCATTTGGCATAGGGAAACATGTGCACTTCATGTTACTTTGTACCATATACTTGTGATGAAACCTAAAGCACAAGAGAAGAGAGAGGTTGGAAGCTGTGATCTGGTATGTCAATACCCAAATGAACTATACTGTAGTGCCATGCAGCATTAGCTAATGTTGCACTGTTACCACTCTGCTGCTGTTTTTGTCTCACCACTGCCTTGTGTTCCTGTGACCACTGCTGTTGTTCCCACCCCCATGCTCTGGTAGTGCTTCACTTACCAACCTCTGTCCCCTGAGGGACAAGTCTGTGGACTTTACTATACAACATGCTGGTACACTTACTATACATTTCCTTTTATGGTTTTACCTTTGCTTCATTTCCCATGCAAAGTGAGATCCTAATCAGGATCATTGACTTCTTTACTTTACCTTTTTACTTCTCCCACATGTGACCTAATACATCATGTCATGCTGTATGGACTCAGGATGGCTTCCATCTTTCATTCACACCCAGTCATTGTGACTCAATGTGTCAATGACATCCTGGATCCTTTTGTTTATGTGTCTGATGAACTACAGTCCTGTTTACCTTACCAGATACAGTAGTATTGTACTTACATGAGCCAGTCACCTGTAGGGTATGAAACCCCTCCAGATGTGACTGAGTCTCCTTGTACTTTACTCTACCAAATATCCCACCTGGTAAAGGTTGAGGACTTCCCTCTGTAAATTCTCCTTCACCTCTGTGCGATCTCTTGAAGTTCTTGGAAAAACTCTGGTTGTACCCCTCAGTACATAATTCCACCTTTGTGGACAAGTCTTCAAGACCTCACCTGTTGCAGATATAAAGGGTGTCCCTGTTGGGGAGGCTTCAGTGTTACCCAGCATATTAGGAAGAGGCCCACCACTCTTGGCTTGCCTATTCCCTCCCTCTGGTCCCAGTTAGCTGTAAGGCGATCAATAAGCACACATTGACCCACATCTTGGAACAACATGTTATCAGTCATTGCCATGTGACAGCTAATGGGTGCTTGTTCAAGGCACCAGCTGACATGTGCTGCTAGCCTTCTGACTAACTGGACTATTGGGGAGGGAATAGGTGGCAGTCAGCCTCTTCCTAATATGTTGACCAGTGTTGTGGAGACATAGTCAACAGGGACACCCCTGACTACCTAACTTGCTGGTGTTGAAGATAAGTCTTGCCAAGGTTAAGTTGACAGAGCAATGTTTGTGTGAGCAGGGAGAAGCAAGGAAGTTTATAGAGATAGGCTCTCCACCTTACTGCTAAAAAGTATAAGGAACCACCACTGCACCTGTGGGGTTTATATACTCCTCAGGCAGCAGGGTTAGTAATCATACAAATGCCTAAGGTAGTAAGGAGAGCAAACAAGAAAGTGCCATAGTACAACAGGAGGTCTCTGACACAAGCATGCTCAGTCAGTATGACTGAGGGCAACTCTGGTCTGGGACAGCTCCTATAGTGCAACACAACTCAGTCATGTGCATGAGGAGACAAACATAATAAGCAAAAGTCAGCACAGATCCCATTGGGATTGGCATGTGCCATATGGAAGTCAAACCTGAAAGAAGAAAAAATACATAAGTGAAGGCTTCACTGTACACATAGAGTCCATACACTTGCCCCTGGGATGGGCGGTGGTGCACAAGTGAGGTGTCACTGGGACACGGGAAAGGGGATGGTGAGCTATCTGAACAAGGAATGTATAACAAGGAAACAAGAAGAAATAGCACATGACAAGTAGTGGTTCATTAGTATGAATATTAACTTGATTTCAGTCCCTAACTGGTCTTCTCTGAGTCTCCCCCATGCCAGAACCTCTTCTGACCTTCCATACTTCTGGAATCTGAGGGCCAAACTGGTACAGTTGGGCAGTGTATGAGCTGGACCCAATGCCCTCCCTTGTACCTCTGTTCTTGAAAGTCAGCCATTCATTGGTTGTCAGTTGGTCTCTGTTAGTTGTTCATCAGCCATTACCAGTGACACTTATATAGTGCCAGTCACTCAAAATAGGCAACTCAACTATAGGTGACAAGAAAATCTTAAATATACCTCAGGTCCTACATAAACAAGTATTTAAACCACATAATTGTAATCCAGGACCTCCAAGCTTGTAGGCTGTCTGATCAAATTTTTGGTATTCTGAGATTTCAAACAATTTCCCCTCCCAAAAGTGAATTTTAAGCAGAGATTCCATATATAGATGGCAGAGTTATCTCTTTAATTATCTAATCAGTAGTCAGTTCATCATCACAAAGGGCTACACCAGTGATGCAGTGACTCAAGAGTTGAACTGTTTGACAGCAAATTCAACTTGCTTTGCACTTGGAGATTTTCTGTGGAATAATATCAATGTATAAGTGAGGTATAGTTGTGTGTACAATGCCAGTAGGCTTCCATATATCACCAACTTTTTAAAATGGCACAGATTATCTTAACTGGATATCATCTCAGCACTCTGTTGTTTTCTTTCCAAGGTTTTCACCTATGTATTCTAGTTCTCTTGGTCTATGGTTTCAGTGTTCTTGCTTTGAGTGCTCCTTTCAAAATTTGAGCCTCTTGGTAGTGCTATTGCTCTCATTGTAGCACTGGCCTTGCACCATTGGTCCTGTATCTATCAATGCAGTTGTGGGTATAAATGCCTTATGGTCTACTTGCATCCCAGTCTGCCTTGGCCCATTAGCTTAACTGGACAGTCATCAAGAATTCCGGGTGCAGCAGTGTGCTGTATTCACATGGTAACCTTTGTTTTTTTTTTTTTGCCAGAAAAGTGAATAATATTATGTAATCAGACCATTTTTTGAAAATGCAGATTTATGCTAATTTCACCCATGTTTCCTATCAAAAATTTCTTTTGAAGACTTCCGGACCAAAAATAAACTCAGCCAAGAGGTACTGCCTCTTGGTGACATGCACTGTAGATGGAGTGAGTTCTATTAGTCTCAGCCACACACATAATAAGCCACTTACATTTCCAATCTGGGTAGAGCCCAGACCATGGCAAAAATTGGATGGACTTTACTTAACATGTCTATTATATGTTTCCACTGGTAGGTATCAGAGCAATCAGATAACCTGGATAGAATGGGATAGAACATATGTATGAGTATGATTTGGGTGGCCAAGTTGGGAGGCATTCCAACAATGTAGTGTGTACATGAGAGCTATGTATCTACACTCAATATTGGGTCACAGCAAATTCTCACATCATGTGAAACCACAGGGTGCAAAGTCAATTCCAAGCTGTGTAAAATTCCCTCCTCCAAGGATGTCAAAAGACAATGCAAATGATCATCCATGGAAAAGCTATGGTGATAGAGAAGTGGAGGAATTACAGCAGCCATAGTCAACCACTTGCAATATCATATTATTGTTCCTTCCTATTCAGCATCTTTGCTGGATGTCATGGTGAGTGGTATATGAATATAGGGGAAATAGTAACTTACACAGCTGATTGTCCTTTGCAATGCTCACAAGGATAGGACATAAAGTTCCCACATTTTCACCACACTTCTCAAAGGCTTCTTTGATAAGTTTGCTAACTTTAGCATGAGTACCTGAACTTTGATACTTTTCAACAGCAGAAGTTAGATCCTCCTGCAAATCATCCCTGCTGTTCTTGGCCTGCAACAAGAAATATAAGTATTCAAATACAAGTATGGAGCCTGCAACCATGAGCTATGGCATCTGAACCATCAGTAGGTATAACTTACCAACACCATGTTCAGCAATAGGTTGCATTGCATATTGCCTTGAGGTAGACAACTCAGGTATTGTGAGAGATTGAGTGGGATGGCAAATGGTAGGCTATGACATTTCAAATTAAACAACTGGTATATTCCAGAGGAAGGTTGACTTACAACCTGAAAGGTTTACTATCAGGACCATGGAATTCAATGCAGTAAAAAAGTAGAACCACAAACCAACTGTTAAGATCAACAATCATCACATGGTAGAATTAAACAGCAACATACATCCTATAGAGAATATATCAGTAGTCATCAATGATGGTGAATGTAATTACTAACATCCTGACAAATGCACATAGTGAGATTAGGTTCTGAGTGAAATTACATAGAAGAGCACCTACATCCTGTGGAAAGTTATTAAAAAAACAACTATGATGTGCAAGCACTGATTAATCTCACCACCTGCTCCAAATTGAAGGCATGCTCAGCACAAAAATCACATAAAACCCACTGTCTATGATTGAAAGTGAAATAGAGTCACAGGAGAAATGGTCAGCAGCACTGATCACCTCCTGCCATGGCTCCACTCACTGGCTATGAACCCAAGTGCAATAAGTCAATATGGTCAGCATGCATCCACCACTACTGCTATGACTCCACCAACTTGCTGTGAACCCAAGTGCAACAGGGTGGCAGTAAACTTGGTCAATACACATGTACCACCACCCACCATAATCCTACTCACTTGCTATAAGTGCCAGTGCAATGGATGGCAGTGAACATGGTCAATATACATCCACCACTGGTCTTAAATCCACTCACTCCCTATGAACCCAAGTACAAGAGAGTGGCAGTGAACATGGTCAGTATGCATCCACCACCACCTGCCATAACCTCACTGACTTTCTATGTACCCATGAACATGGTTGCTAAGCATGTGTCCACCACCACCTGCCATGATTGTACTCACAACCTATGAACCCAAGTTCAACAGTGGGACAGTAAACACCATCAGCATGCATCTACTACCTTCCATGACTTCACTCACTTGCTGTGAATGGGACAGTAGTGAACGTGGTCAGTATGTATCCACTACCACATGCCATAACTCTACTCACTGCCTATGAACCCAAGTGCAACAGGGTGACAGTGAAGAAAGTCAGCATGATTTCACTACCACTGGCCATGACCACTGACAAACTATGAACCCAAGTGCAACAGGGTGGCAATGAATATAGTCAGCATACATCCTCCACCACTTTACATGATGTTACTCACACCCTATGATCCAAAGTGCAGCAGGATGATGGTGATCATGGTCAGTATGCATCCACCACTTGCTGTGACTCTACTCACTGCCTACAAACCCAAATTCAACATGGTGGCAGTGAATATGGTCAGCATGCATCTGCCACCACTTGCCATAACCCCACTCACAAACTATAAACCCAAGTGCAGCAGGGTGGCAGAGGACACAGTCAGTACACATCCTCCTCCTCCTCTAGGCTATTTTGACTCCACTCACTTGCTATGAACCCAAGGGAAGTAGGGTGGCAGACAACATGGTCAACATCCATATGGTGACAACTGCTACAGCTCACTCACTCCCTATGAATGCAGTGGAAGTGAATCATCAGCATGCATTATCCACCACTTGTCATGACCTTACTCACTTGCTATAAGCCCAAGGTAATGGGGTGGTAGTAAATATGGTCAGCATGCATCCACCACCACTTGTCATAACTCCACTCACTTCCTATGGACCCAAGTGCACAAACATGGTCAGAAAGCATCCTCCTCCACCTTCCATTACCTCACTCACAAGCTGTGTATCCAAGTGCAACAAAGTGGCAGAAAATGTAGTCAGTATACATCCATGACCACCTGCCATGACTCCACTCACTAGCTGTGAACCCATGTACAATGGCATGGTAATGAATATGGTCAGTGTGCACCCACCATCACTGGCCATGTCTCCACTCACAAGCTACAAGCCCAGTTGCAAAAGAGTGGTAGTGAAAAAGGTTGGTATGTATCCACCATCACCTGCCATAATTGCACTCACTCCCTGTGAACAGGGTGGCAGTGAAGATGGTCAGCATCCACTCACTGCCACCCCCTGTGACTCTACTCACTGGCTGTAAACCCAAGTACACAGGATGGCAGTGAACATGATCAGTCTGCATCTACCACCTCCTACCATAACCCCACTCACATACTATGAACCCAAGTGCAATAGTATAGCAGTAAATATTGTCAGCTTCCACCCACTACCACCTGCAATGTGCACTTACTTGCTACACATTCAAGTGCACCAGTTGGTAGTGAACATGGTCAGCATACACCCAATGCCACCTGGCTGTCACAACTTCACATACTTTCTATGAGTCCAAATAGAACAAGGTGACAGTGAACAAGGTTAGCATCCATCCAGCACCACCTGCCATGACTTTACTCACTCCCTATTTACCAAAGTGTAACAGGGTGGCATTGAAGGTAGTCAGCATGCAACCACCACCACCTAGTCATGACTCCACTCACTTCCTGTGAACCCAAGTGCAACAGAGTGGTAGTGAACATAGTTAACATGCATTTGCCACCACCCATCAAGACTTCACTTACTTGCTATAAACCCAAGTGTAGCATGGCAGTGGTGGTGAAAATGATCAGCTTGCATCCACCACTTCCCATGACTCCACTCACATACTATGATCCCAAGTTCAACAGAGTGGTCATAAACATGGTCAACATGTATCTACCACCACCTGCTGGGACTTGGCTCACTTGCTATCAACCCAAACACAACAGAGTGGGTGGTAGTGAACAAGGTCAGTATGCCCTCACCACCACCCACCATAGATGCACTCACATACTGTCAACCCAAAGAGAATTGGAATGCCAAAGCTACACTTAACATGAAAGAAACAGTAGCTTCATGATTTCACTTACTCCCTATTAATCAATCAGCATTTCATTGGTGCAATCACTCCTTTCCTTACAAATGGAAACCACTTTGAAAGAATGAATGCAAGAGGTGCAGGTCCAATCTTGCCAACCTGCTCCTTCATGCACCTCTTCAAAGTCCTTGCATGTGTCAGTACATTTTGAATCCATAGTTTTATCACTTACTTCATTATAGCAAATTTCATACACAGCTCCAAGTTGGACTGTTGTGTTGATATGAGGAGCTGTTGCAGTCCTTCCTCCTTTAAAGCATTTGCTGTACATGTTAGTAGGGGTGTGCACTCTGCACCCTCTTTTTCCATTCCTGCAGTGATTTTTTCATGAGGTTTGCTATGATCAAGTGCTATATAAAGCACTGACCAGAGAGTGGCAGATAGTCATGGGGTGGAAACTTTAGCTTTTTCAACCAATCCTTGACCCTTAAAACACAATTATCCAGAATCCCTTTTTCTACGTCTCCAGCACATTTCATTGCATCATCTACATTCAGACCTTTACTCATAAGCTCCTGGACAGCATCAAGGGTCAAGGTGTCTGCCTTTGTTAGCAGCACAATTACAGGAACTGTCCAGAGCAAAAAATTCACAGAAGCCAATAGAGAGTATGTGCAATATACACACCATGTCCTGTATCACACTCTTCAAAAAACTTCTTTTCAGCAGCCATGACCAACCTGTGGCTCTCAGTCAAAGGAATGCAAAACCTAGGTCAATCATAAGAACCATATCAGTAACCTTAGAGCATCAATCATGGTGTCCTTACCAAATGGCGTGGATCCTCTTGCCCAGTTCAGTAGTCTCGGCACGATCGGTCACAAACTTCTTCATCGTGTCGAATTGCTCCCCACTTCCGGCCTCAAACCCACGTGAGTCATGGAATACAAAGCGTGGATTACTCCGAAAGACCAGCTCAGCCTCGATGTCGTGAAGACCACGCTGAATGCATTCAACAAACATTACAAAGCAATCATGAAGAAACCTCACTGTTAATGAACCCTGCACCTTGGTGGCATCCACCTGAATATAGCCCGTTACCCTGTTGGTCTCGAGCACGTATCATGCAATATACATACTTTTTTCCCTTCTCCGTCGAAAATGTCTGGACGATCCGTGGTATTACAGACCCTCTGCAAGATTGTTGTTTTACCTGCATTTGCTCTACCCATGACGAGAATGCGAAAACGGGGGATACGATCAATATGCTCTTTAGCTTTGGCAGGATCTAAGTGATAAGCGGGGCGCGAAGAGGGTGGTGCTGGTTATTAACGTTGTTAGACTTGTCTCGTTCGCCGAAAGTATAATACTTGCCTGCAGGCATTTCTTTGTCCACGTTGCCTTCAGGAGATTGTGGACCAGTAGGTCGAGCCTCAGTCAGTGCAGGAGAAAGAGCGGCTGTACTGCCCGGCAGAGAATCTAGCCAAATAACTAAGTACACTAAAGCACCTAAAAGCACGTGTGGAACGACCTTGAGCAGCGGCGGGGACGGGAACGTCCGCATTGCCAGGGCGAGGGGGAGAACATGGGCGAGCCATTTCAGCCGGCGAGGCATCCCGAACATCTCCATTGCCTAAGGGAGAATCAGGATTTTTGAAAGGTCAGTGCAAATGTGAATGCCTGTGCTGGGGCAGAGGGCGTACTTGGTAGAGTACCTCTAGTAGAGACTGGTAAAATAGTTCCATCGTCACATGACGTAGGCGGCCGCCGAAAACACCACAATCCGCTGAAACATCCAGGAGCCATGACTGGTGGGAATACGAGGTTCTTCGAATGTCGTAGGCAGCAATGAGCGTATGGTTCGAGTAGAAGGTGGACGTGCGGAAAGGGCGAGGAGCTGTGGACACCGGTTGATCGGTATGTAGGCGCCTATTGATAATCAAAAACAACGTGCCCTTTGTGACCGCTGTTTTTCTGTCGGTAACAAGAACACGTGTGGTTCGGAAAATGATTCGTGTCAAGTTAAGACTACTATCATGTACGCTCTTCAGTCTATGTTGCTCGGGATCTGTGGTTAAGATCGAGTGTATCGTGAGGAAAGATAGAACCGAGCGTATTAGAGTTTGGAGTCAAATGCGAGAGATTGAATGTTAGGGGGTAAGAGTGGTCTTGGTAAACGAAGAAAAAATAAAACCTGGCCTGCAATGGAGCCTAAAAGTTGGACACCTGGCAGAGCAATGCATCAGAAGCAACAATTAGGGGGGCCTAAACGAATCATAGGTCAGCGGGATGGGCGAGGAAATTTGGATACTCCCCGCACACTCAGTATATGGAACGAGAATAGGATTGTTGTACAGCACATGAACAATTTTTTGAAGATATCGTAGGGGAGAATCGTACCACCGCGTGAGGTGGATTGCATCACAGAATGTAGCCATGGATGAGCGTGTCGTCCTAGAACGCTTACCGACGATCTCTCCGACGTTTGGCACGAGTAAATTGCAGCTCTTCGTGAAGGACCAGCCTCGCCTTCCTTCCGAGGCATTTTCTGCACGTAAAATGCCTTGCATTCCTCCGGGAAGCCACATGAAGAGATAGGCTCCCTGATAATATCAGTCATATGACGCTCTGCGGTTTCCGTAATGCGGTCTCCGACCGCATGCGAGACCATGACGGGTTTTCCATCGACATCTTTGGCAATGTTTGCCTTTCGCATTTTCGGTTTCATAAGACGTCGTGTTCGTCGAGCCACGCGATGACGTCTGAGCAAGACACGCGTTTGAAAGGTCTCCCGGGAGCAGTGAAGTCCGGGTTGAGCATCTTCACTATCGCAGGATTGGCGAGAACCTTATCCACCGACTCAAAACTCCTCATAAGGATTAGCCAATCGATAATCGATACGTGCAGCAGAACACATGTGAACAACCTACGATGGCCTCGATGTAGCTCATCACGTTGTCAAAGTTGATGAATGTTGATTCGGATCCGAGATGCGTGTATTCGCTCAAGCAGTGACGCGTGGAGCTGTTCTCGGCGGGGAAGCTCCCCTGGGTACAGAAGTTAGAATACATCTCCGAGGGGATGGAAATCACGTCTCAAGATATAGTTAGTCGAGTGTGAACAGGGTAGCACCCTCTTCAACTTGTGTTTGCACAAGACACGGAGAGGTGACTTCTATCACGTCGTGTTCGGCGTACGTAGAACGGAGGGGCGTTGAACGCAGTTTCACCACGCAAGACGAGATGGCGGTTGTGGGCAAGGATTGTTGGATCAGATTGCTGGTGTTCTAGGTTAGCGCGCGTCGTCCTGCACGATCAAGTCACACACCTCCCTGAGCTTGTTGGTGAAGGCACCGTCTCTACCGGGAGCTGGTCCGAGTCCTTTCCAGTAGTCGACCAGGAGTTCATAACCACCGAGTACTTTATGACCCTCAGGAACAAGCTTCAACGTTCCCTTCAACACAATGGCTGCTTCCAGCTGAAGAGTTGCGGTATCATAGGTTTTGTTCTGTCAGTGAAAGGTGACCGGAAAGTAAGATGAGCGTGGCTCTGCTTATGAGCATAACATTCCTACGGTGTCTCCTGTGAACACCGCTTGCGGGTAACCAGTACCAGCCCTTGGCACCGCCGATATGGTTTCTTGCTGATCACGCTTACGACGCACCCATCCACATACACGCACGCGTTTGTTTCTGCAGTTCGGGAGACGTACAATCTTGGACTACAAGTGACGATGACCGGGGCACGGCCATACGCGCAACACGACCAGACCTTTACGGGCGTCGGAAGAGAACGATCTTCGAGGAGGACGATTTTCTTACTTTCTTCAAGCCTCTTCTCTGCCGCTCGCGTGCTCCCCTTTCCTCTGCTTCCACCTTCAAACGCCTCTCCCCCAACCCTTGCGCGTCCTTCTTGGCCTTCTTCGTTGCGGACTGTGCGGGTACATCGTATTGTGCTTCAGGATCAAAGTGGTCTTGACTGCTGCAGGCGTGCAGAACATTGCGACGCGAGAGCGTGGTATTGCGGGTCGACGATGCCGCGACCTCTGGCGGCGACACCGCCAGTCTGCCCGTCATCTCCTGACTTCCTACTGACTGTGTACGCTGTGGTTTCAGTGAGACCTGTGAATGACTCGGGTTGGAGGAGTCGGCAGGGAGTGGATACCGCAGTACGTATATTAATATCAAGTTCTCAACGTAGAAAACCAGGGTTCCGGGTTATCAAAAGAATCCCGCATTGACAAGCGAACTCATACCCCGTCTACTTCTTTTGCTACATACCCCTTCGAAAGCAAGTATTTCAGTCAACAGGCAGAAGGCAACTACGACACTGAGACCTTCACACAAACTCCATGTCCGACCAGCTTTTCTGGGATGGCGAGCTTCGTCCCACAGCCACTTTACACTCCATACCCAGACAAGATGGTAAACCGACATTCAAACTCACAGAGGTCCTCGGCCCTGTAAGTAGTACCGATCGGCACGTCCCCTCTATATAAAAAGGTGCAAATCTGACTGTCTTCAAGAAGTCGCAAATCGCTTTCGCGATCATTTCATCGTTCTCTACTTCGATATTGTGGACTTACCAGTTCTTCGAGCCTCGTACACCTGTTATCTTGGTGGCTCAACCGGAATTTCCAGGTCAGACTGGCGTTCAGAACATACTGCCCAATTGGGTGATGACGGTACCGTTATTGTCCAACAAGCGGGGAATCCAGCATATGAAGGTACGTCTTCCTCAATTTGTGAATCGCTGTGGTTCAAATAGGCCGATGCCTATTGTTTCTCGTAGTTCATGCTGGTAAATGGTTCCGTTTGGTCTCTTGCATATGTGCGATCATGGTCATAGATCTTCTACGAGACCGGTCGACTGCGCGTCGTCATCTCCACAGCAAACCTGGTGGGCCAAGAATGGCGTGAATTCGAGAATGTGAGTGGGCCTTTCCATTATGTTGCACGGATCTTATCTAATACAACCACCCAGGTCGTCTGGCTCCAGGATATTCCACCTCGTCCACCATCCAGTTTCCGTGATCATACAATCGCAGATGACTTCCCATCTATCATGCAATATGTCCTGCGTTCCATGAACGTTGGCCACGCTCTGACCAATATGTTAAGACGCGAGGTCGGTCCTTTCACGCCGCGATGGGTACACCCTGCCACTAATGTTGGCTAGCATCCTAACCTCCCTCTAAAGTCAATCAGTGACTTAGGCTCGAAATGGGATTGGTCGAAGGTCAAGGTAAAATTGATTCCCTCGATTGCGGGAAAACATGAGGGTTGGCCTAGGGTTCTGCAGTCGGGACACCCAAGGCTAATGAAAGCCCTACGGGATTTGGGGATTCGAACAGGAGTTGGAAGGGTGGCCAAAGAACTTGTGATTGAGTGTCAGGTAGGTCGTCGTTGCATTCATGCATTTGGCGATCTCGTTTCCATTCGTTTTCAGGGTTCTTCCACCGGAAGCTACACCACGCAGTGGTTGAACGAATTCTACTACTCCGCGCGCGGCGAGTCCGCTGAGGACTGGCTTTGCGAGGCTCAGGAAAGGCGGGCTAACCTCCCGTGGCCACCTATAAAGATATTGTTCCCGAGTATACGTACGGTAAAGGAGGCTGTTCTGGGTGAACTTGTATGTGGACATGCGCCATCAGATCCGATCGCGGTGCCGATACCGCTTAGGCTGGTCTGGTATTGTCTTGTCGAGCCAATCTGTGGGAAAGGACACAATACCCTCAGGAACTTTTTTATGACTCCAACAGCACTGGTGGGAAGGTGCTGATGCACTCCAAGGTTTGCAAGGCTCAACTTACTCCACGGCAGAGCACATTGATTAGTTCTTCCCCAGATGATGATCGCCACTTTTCTCCAAAAGTCGACACCGTTTTCAGCTCCATCTTCGTCGGCTACCGCATCCTCGAAAGACAATGAGAAGAACAATCCTGAACCAATCACCATATCGGACGATGGGACCGAAAGTAAGTCCATGGACGACTGTGCTGGTGTCCATTCCGCCTTAGTTTCCCTAGAGGAGCCTATAGGATGGGCATATGTTGGCTCACATAACTTTACACCATCTGCCTGGGGATGGTTATCGGGATCAGGACCTAATCCAGTCTTGGAGGTGCGACTTCCTGTTAGACATCGTGTTGGACATGTTACATTGGTTTCACAGAATGTTAATTACGAACTGGGGATCCTGTTTCCGTTGTATAATGAGCAAGAAGTAGAAAAGGTGTCATGTTTCAGGCGTCCCCCGAGAAAGTATGTTCTTGGCGACGATCGACCATGGGTTAGTTGTTTATCAGACATCTTCACATGCCCTCTGTTGAAGTCATGCTTTAGTCTGAGGAAGAATTATCCATTGGCTTCTTGGGCTATGTATAGACACTCGCCACGTACTTGTACCGAGGATGATTGCATGATACTGTTGTTGAGGAATTGCACAGTTACATGGGACAGATTGGACGGGATCATTGACAAGTACCTAAAATCTCACACTCTCCTAGTCAGAACTGGTCACGAACCAATTGTGATCAGTCCTGACCAGTTTCCTGCTCCCTAAATGGCCTGCCGCCTGCCCGCCCCTTTGATGTCCGATAGTGGTTGGTGTTTTGCGGCTTCCACACTCTTTTATCCTTGGAACCAAGTATCATCCACTTATACAAACCCTACTTTGGTGACTGCACCATTTCGCTCTCTTTCAAAATTACGGTACTCCTGGCCGTAGGGGTCATTTCGTGTGTTATCTGTTTAGCAAGTGCTGTCCCATATGTATGATAGCAGTTGTTAGGTTTACTCCAGAAACCCATCCTCAGCCTCGCTACCGACGAAAGCCTGTCCTAGCTTGCTTTGCAATCTCTCCTACTAGACAAGCCAAAACGAACACACGGGAAGACCGCCTATCAAAGAGGCCCGGAAAAGAGTACCTGCTGAGAGCATGTTGGAGTCATTACGAAGCACAGAGAAATCTTTGGAGTCCACCTGAAACTATCCACCTATCGTACAAGACCATTTAATCTACTGTACAAAAGCGAGAGCTTATTCAGACACGTGGCACTGATTTACAACTGGTATTGAAACTTGCTGACGGAGACTGGAATTGCGTTAGTCTCTCGGGAGTGATCTGAGGGACATGCGGCTGGGAGTGCCTGGACTGCCTGCCATCCCCCCCGATAACCCTCCAGAAGCCAGGGTCGAATGTAGGCTGCGCGGAGAGTTCTGCGTGGCTCCTGCCGTCAAAGGTGACAGCAATGGTGTCGGGAAAGGAGGGTTGTCAACATTCTTCCGCAAGACACCAAGAAGGATCTTGAGCATGTACTCTGTGTCGAAGGTACCATAAGCAGCATTGAATGGCATGGTATCCACCATGTCCTGTTGAAGTCGTTGAATGGTTTAGTTAAAGAATTAAAGCCACGGATATCATACCCTAATCTTATACGCATCTGAGAGGTTGTCATCCAGAACGCGGAGTGCGTCCGCCGCAGCGGGGTCCGTACCGATCTGCACGAATGCGATACCAAACATATCTGGCCTCACGTCGCTGCTGTCCAAACGATGAGCAGCAGTGACTATGCAGTTCTCAAGTTCTTCTGGGTCGGCTTGAGAATGAAATGAAAAGTGAGTATGCAAGGATTAGACTATCGTTAGCGCACGTACTCGCTGCTCCGTCCGTGATCACAATGATGGTTATCGGGGGATGTAGAGTGTCCCTGGGCTCGATACGTGGTAAATAAAAGTCGATCAGTTGCGCAAGTTTTGCGCCTGTCGGAGTATCCTCGCCTGCACCTCCAATTAAGCTGGAGGCCTGTCTGAAAAAGTGCTATCTACATACCGTCCGGCAAAGCCTCATCAAACAATTTAGCGACCTCGAGTTTAGTCTGACCCGGGACATCCATCAGATCGAGATGAGCAAATCGCATGCGGGACTGAAGCTCACGAGTAAATTTTCACCGAACGCATCCCCGTGTAAGAAATGCAAATCAACTCCCTTGGATCCATAACGATTCGCGATATCAACTATGCCAGCAAGAGCCTCTCTAGCTTGGACCCAGAGATTCCCCTCGGTCATCTAGCCAATGCAATCTCGTTATTCTCGTTAACAAGAACAAAGAGCCACAGTAAACATACCGACAAAGAATCGTCGACCAAAATAACAGTCTTGATTTCTCTGTGTTCCATGACAGTCAAACGGCGCGTGCACGTTACTGATTCAACACATACGCCAGCTTCTTCAGGGCAGTTTCCCTGCCAAGATCATCAGGAATAAAGCGCGGGATGTCACAAGGACGAAGGCTGGTATTGAAGCGCCCGCTTTGGTTTTGGAGCTGCGGCACATGTCCACACGGTTTTTCCTGTCCAAGTTGCTCAGCAAGGACCACAGTGCCCCGAGGAAGGACGCCGTTGAGCTCGAGGTTCGGGAATCCCCACCGAATCAGAGATGCACATGTGAGAACTTCGTATTTCGACACCTGTACACAGGGCAAATGCCTCAGATTCAACTGTATCGATCGGAGATGATCCTACGATGCGGTCTCTGCCAGCATAGGAAACCACAGCCCCGTTGAGGTGGTGGGCAGCTTTGCCAAGATCTGCGAATCAGACTAAGAGACGGGGCCGGCGGAAATAAGCCCTTAGATACGAAGCTTACAGAGGCGTCCCTGCATAACAGTAGAGTAAGTGATCAACAGGGATGAGTTTGACGAGTAGCTTACCTCTAGAAGGACACGAGCAATATAAAGGGCGCAGCCGTTTGTATCCTCGCTAAAGGGAACAGCATTGGGAGGGATGTGATTTTCTTCCGTATAGAGCTGGCGAAAGAACTACTCGTAACACGACCACTATAAACTCGTCGACCTACCCAAACAAGTGGCACAGGTGAACCGTGCTGCTTGAAATGCTCAGTGCTTTCGCGAGCAGCTTGTAACCACTGCTCCCTCTGTACAAGATCATGGGCGCGCGGGGTGCCTGGCCTGGGGCAGTCCGATCCGCCCCTACTAAAAGACCGCGCTGGGAGGCGAGAGAGAGGCATGACGGAGTTGTGCTTTGAAAATGTTTCACATTACGGGGATCTTATACCCCACGACACGTTTTGGTATAATCATCGAATCTACTTATTGTGAAGTGGTATCCAATGATTCCCATCGATACCGCGACACGCAGCCTGGCATACGTCAATAGGTAACGGAAGGGTCAGATCCCCCCAGTCATCCGGGCTGCTTCTTCCTCGTGGAAAAGATACCTGATTGCCATGTTTGCCTACCCGTGGAAGGAAAGAGGTCTTTCAAACAGGAAAAGGAAGTTGGTATTCTTCCAGCACGGAATGGTAGGTTCAAGGGTTGCTAATTTCGAGCACAGATGATCGTGACTGGACGATGAGGTGGATCCGAAGGACGAATGGCATAGCAGCTGCCCGTGTTATGGACCAGCCCTGAATGTGTCAGTGCAGATGGGTGCCTGATCAATTGGCTCTTATCGCATCCTGCTTTGATCTGACTGGTAGCCCCAGTGCCCCCTTTACGCAAGAAAATTGTTCTGATCGACGTCAGAGAACAAAATACGCATCGAACCCCAAGCCCGTCCAAGGTGCCCCTGAGAAATTCATCCCGTAAGAAGGCTTAGTCTCCATTGTGCCGAACGTAGGAGCGTAGGTATACAGTGTACACGCTTCTGGTAAGTTGAACACCAACATGTTTATACTGATTGATGACCAGGTTCTCGTCCCCGTAATACCTCATCAAGACAAATTATCTGAGATGTACACGCTTTACCGGGAGCCTGGGTGTATTTGTTTTATAAACAAAATGTTCGGGTGAACGCGAGGTTAAGAAACATTGTCAAAGGCAGTAATCTTCGATGACGTTTATGGCTCTCCAGCCACCCTGCCTTAAGAATTCCACTTCACTCGTGACGTCTTGCGAACAACCCATCATTCTTGGACATCCACAAATTATTATCGGTGCACGTTCAGAACACACGGGCAATAACGCACGCACGACATGTTCCTTTAAGGTGTCGAAATTTCCGGGGTGTCTGGCAAGAACAAATGGCACAAAACACTCACTGCGCGTGCTCAGCGGGATAATCGACCGTACGATCGGTAAAGTCGACTTCCAACTTTCCCAGGCGAAGTGCATCGTACGTGTCCCTGCAAGAACCACAGGGATGTCCTACGGGCAAAGTTACCCAGCACGGTGGAGATCCGGCTTTCCTTTCACGAAAGTTTTCTACAAGTAGAAAACCACACCTGTATCCAAACAGGAGATACTATAAACTGGTGGCTTTCCTGAACCCTGTGACATGTGTTCGACGTTGGTTCCACGTTCGAACTTGACAGAACGCGCATTGATTCAGATTAGAATGTTGCTATCCAGAAATTGGGCGGGAGAAAGAGCTCGTAAGGATGTGCATGGGAAAAGGTGCCAAAGTAGGAGAAATCCGTCAGAAACAGCGATAGCGATTGGATGCGTTTCAGTACGCACAGTATTACCGTCAGCGCTGGATCACGTGAAACTGACAACTTCTGGTGACCAAATAAGCCCAAACTCGCTGCTAATCCGAACCGACGGCCACCGAGACTCCGGCCAAAGTACACCGACATGTTTTGTTAGTTGTGCTCGTCCTCCGAGGCGTGCGGAGAAGCACAGATGCACTGACCATAAATTCCACACATGGGAGCGGCTGCCAACCGAGCAACGAGCCGGCGAAGCCATTGACGGGGGTTCAAATACCCCTGTCCAATCTCGCTCGCAGAGCTTCGCCGTGCTTGACAGTCTCCTGGTTCCTTCCATGATGAAAGGTCCACTGCTATCTACTCTCGTAGGCACACAAGTATTGATTGCGGCCGTGGCCACTGCGGATACTTGGTACGTCGGTCTTTCTGACGTCGTTCGCGAACGAAGTTCCCAACTGCATCCCTTCACAGGTGCGGCAAGAACTACATGTCGAGTCTGCCACCCGTGCCCCCCGGGGGAAATTTCCCTATACCAGCCCAGTCCAACGACCCGCTTCTAGCTTTCCAATGTGTGCCGGCGATCCGCCCTTACCTTGCGGAAGACGTCTCCGCTGCGGTACTCGTCGACTCTGCCATTGTATACTACGAAATTGCCAACGCGAGGACAATATACCTGGACTCAGGTCCTATTTCAGAAGGTAAATTAGAGGTGAATATTAGTCTGAACGGAAACACGCTTGGAACTACAACCATACCCCTCAACGCTACGGCCTACGAAATTCCGTTCAGTCTTCAAGATATTCAGCCTCAAACGGGTCCATACAACCTCTCCTGTGAGGCGGCATACAATCCCGTGGGGCAGACACCACAAACCTTCAGTGCAACCGCTTCCTTATATGTTCTGCCGAACCCTCCAAACGGTGCGGTCACGAAAATGGACTACCGTAGCGGGGGACTTCTGGCACGACCTGCCACAGGCGTGGGCGGTAACTATGAACCTGTCTTCCCTATAGGGTTTTTCACACAGTTCGATGGGTATTTGAGTACAAACCTGTCTCTTGTCGATGAGCTGAAAGCCCAAGGGTAAGTTTGACTTGCTCGATTCCCACATTCGCTGACTCGCTTTTCTTAGGTTTACAATCGTACGTTCCTTGTGACCCACACTAACTATTCCTGACTTCAGCGTGCAATCTCAGATACATCCAATACCATCATTCAGCAATACGACGGCATTTCTGGACGTCGTCGATAGAATGCAAGAAGTTGGCCTATATCTTGTGTACGATATGACGACGACGTACACGAACTCTTCCTCCGTTACCGAACAAGTAAACGCGCTCAAGGACCGTCCCAATCTCCTCCTCTGGTACACTGCCGATGAACCCGACGGTACATCTGATCCGTTGGATAATACAATCAATGCATACGATCTGATCTACGAGCTCGACGGTTACCACCCTGTCAGCTTGGTACTCAATTGCCAGGACTACTACTGGACGAACTACACGGCTGGAACTGACATCATCATGCCAGACACTTACATGATTGGCAACAACGTTAGCTTCTCGAACGAATGGGGTACTGTGTGCACGCCTGATTACGGCGACTGTGGTTGCGACAATTGCGTTAGTATTCCAGCAGGAGATTCTCAAGCGGTTCCTCCAAATTCTACGTTACCTCCCGGACCCGTACCCGCGAACAGTGGCATCGGCTCGTATTTCAACATTGCTGACCGTGTCTCCAGTTTCAAGAACCGGTTAGAGGTCATGGGATGGCAGCGTACGAAGGCCATCTGGACTGTGCCCCAAGCATTTGGCAATTCTTCGTAAGTTTTGTATTGTGTATGAGACACTCCGTACAAATAATGGCTCGCCCTATAAGGTACTGGACTCGCCTTCCCACAGGGGAAGAATGGGTCGTACAATCCATCATGGCCATCAATCATGGAGCACTTGGTGTTGTACCTTGGAATGACCCGACGTCAGATGATATCAAGGCGTCAGCGTCCGCATTTGCGAAGAGTCTCCCCAATATAACCCCTTTCCTTTTCGATGCTCAATCCGCTCTCAGCCGGACCAACTACGTTGTTGGTGGAATCGATGTTGCGACGTGGACCAATGGACTGCAGACACTCGTTCTTGCTGCTAATACCGACTACGCCAAACAGACGTTTTCATGGCATGAAATTGGCCATACAGGAGTTGGTTTAACCGTAGTATTCCGGAGTGGGAGGCTGGAGACTACTCCAGACGGTTTTACACTCGGTCCCGTCTCGTCGGGGGCGCTTGTCTTATCAGTGTAGCATGGTTATAACACAGGCAGCTTGACGAACGATCTTGATTTGTTGAAAATTTACTAATCTCTTAAGTATCGCGACAGCTTGATAAGCCCCAATCCTTCTATGTAGCGCATTCCAAGGATGTAGCCACTTACCGCCGAAGCACTGGGCATAAGGTTACAGTATTTTCTACTACCTACCCTCGCAGGTGGTTAGAAGGAACAAGAGCGCGCATCCAAAAGTGGAGTCAGAGAGTCTGCTAATGTTTCCCAAGCAGATCAGTGAAAAATTGCTGACAAGGACGAAGCAGCATCAATACTTGCACGGTCATCATCGGGTCTCGTCGTCTGATATATGATTACTCTTTCCTTTGCCTTGGGATGATGGCAAAAGGGATTATGTTTGCACTTCTACAGACTCCAGAGAGGAGTCGGGTAGACCAGTACCACTTACAGGTTCGAGCACTTCTCAACCGAACATATTGTCTGAACGCTAGTAGAAAGTTTGTCAACCCAGAGCGGTTGGTTGTCGTTGCCGTGAGCCTTTTGCTCTACTGCAGGTTTCGCGATCCCTTATCGACCGAACTACGAGGTATGCATTTGTCAGCCGTAGTACTCTTCCGTGATGCGGCCATCTGCAAAGCCCTTGCATAAATTTTGCCTCCTTATGTAAGACGTGGTTTGTAATTGCATTTCAATACACGTTCAGTAGTGCTTACACGGGAGATAGCACAACCGTGTGTATACATTGTACACCCATACATGCATGAATACATAATGGTACAACAGTATCGTACAATCCAAAATTGGATCACAGGCTTTCAACCAGGTTACTCGCTGGCATCATCACTCACTACCACCCAACTCTCCCGACTCCCGGACCTGCGTTCCGGTGCGTTTGCCTTCTAAATGTTACAACGGAACAAGACAGCGCAAACGCTTACCTCCCGATGACAGTAGGGACGGGACCAAACTTAGAATTTGTTGCCAGAGGCCCCTCAGCATCCGCAAGCACTAGTTTCACTGTCTTAACCTCAAACCCTCGGAACTCCAAGTCCAATTTGGATGGTCCGTTCCCCCGGATATCACGAGAAAGCGCCAGTTCTGCCTTCGTGTCCTCCAGCAGGTTCGTCGTGTAGGCAGCCAGGACATGGACATTGCGGGAAATCCTCAATTCGGTGTGTCCGTGCCCACCAAACGCCTCGTACAGACGGAGGATTACCGTTTTCTTAGCAGTGGGTGACTCAAAGTCGTCATCCTCGCCACGCTTGACGGTTTCCAAGAAAATGTTGCGAGCGCCGTGAAGAGAGAAAGGGAACTCCCGCACGAACGATTCAACGGCTGCCACTCCTTGAGGAATAGCTCTCACTGTGGAAAGACATTCCAGTTCCAATTCCGCGATACTTGCATGAACTGATGTATGCACTACACTTACCATGTAACGGGGAGTTGAACAAATATGCGGCCCTTGGGACATCAGATTCCAAGAACGACCCAGCATGTGGCATAACCGCCCAGGAAAACTCATGGAGTCCTAAGTCAACGTCCACGTTAGCCACATTGATCTCCGGAAAGATATAGAAGGAAGAGATACCTTGGTCTTGATCTGCATCAGGCGCCGTCGCCGCTCTCAACAACGAGATACGAAGGACATTGCCTTCGCACGCAAACCCGTATTTCGACTCAGACAAGATCGCAACACCATATCCGAACTCGCTGAAGTCTGCATACTAACGTCGTGCATCACACAAGATGTCAGGGAATCTTGAGACCCCACAAATTCGTAAGCGGACTCACTTTGTGACCACAAACCTCGAACTTTGCCGCGTCTAAAGTTGTATTCTTGTACGTGGGACGCTGTACGAAACCAAACTGACACTCGTACGTGGCGACAGTGTTGTTGATACTTAAAGGCAGTTCGACTGACGAGTCCGTGGATCAGTACTCAACAGTCGATGGATGGCTACCCGAGACGGCTCACATTTTAGGAACTTGTGCTTCTCATGCCAGTCTACCTCGGCGTCAAATTTGATGAGTGGTCGCAAATCATGTTGCCCGGATGCTGTCAAGCACAATCGTATATTCTTCTGCGAGGGATAAGGAAACTCGCTTACCAGGGGCCCCATCCATCGAAATCTTTGGGCACCAAGCCTTCCGTGAGTACGGTGTCAGAACAGTATTGTGTAAGATAGCGCACCATAACCTTTATATCGCTCCGTCCATACTTGACATGAGCCTCTATTGTGGCTCGCAAAGGACCTTGGGCTACCACGCGGAACGAAGAAAATGCTAGTGGAGTACGAGTCTCCAGGTGATGGATCTCGACGTCTGCCCACGGAATGAGACTTCCATCAAGAATAGAGGCGAAATAACAGACCCCAAGCATCCCAGTAGTTCGGCCGGTCCTCAAAGATAACAAGGCCACCAGTTTTTCCCTCCTCAATCAGTTCAAGTCTGCGAAGGCAAGCGGTTAGGTTAGTGGTCGCGTTTGCGCAAAACATCACAAAACGCACCCTAGAACAAGGTCATATATGCTGGTAATCCGTCCTTCGCAGACGGTCATTTTGATGACAGGAGTCTGAAGGATGAAATGGTTCGAAGAGACGGATTCGACTGAAACCCAATGTCACCGTAACAGTAACGTTCTTAGCACAACAGAGACGTACCAGAAGCCGGCAAGCACTCGTCGTGCATAGACGCCTCACGATTACAGATGCTATCCTTCTCGTATTCGACCAGAGCGTAACCGCGTTTTCCATCCAATGACCTTTGAATAACAGTTGGGAACGAGGGCAAGTCCCCATCTCCCGATAAGGGGATCTCGACCACTTCTTGTCGAGAGAAAGGCGTTAGATTAAGAGCGAGAAAACCGGACGGCCTCCCAGTAAGCACCGAGTCTCCGCACGTCGTTGACGGCGTTGTCAGCAGGACTTCAAATGCCTTATCGAGCATTTTTTGACAGTCATGCCTCACTTCAGAGTACAGCCTTTCTGCATCGTCGTAAACCATGCCACTACAAGATCATCAGCCCAGTATAGCATTTCCCCATGGCCGACAACTTACATGGCAGAACCAGGGAGCACTGAAGTTACAACAACGATATAGTGTTTGCTTTGTTACGTTCAATGTATTAGATGTATGCACGTACCATCGTGGACTGTACATTGATCGTTAGATTACGGACGGAAATTTCAAATTGTACGACGCACATTGATTTAAGAGCACCTTCTCCCAGCACTCATCGATGGACTTCTTTGGATATACATAGTTGCTGGAAGCGGGCTGGTAGATAGTTGCGAGCGTCGCAACACGCTAGCGACACGTCAGGCGAAACTAGCGTTTTCGCATACAACTGGTCCTACCTCGACATCGCGTAGTAAAATTTCACACTTCCTATTGCCCTTCTTGATAGAACCTGAGAGAAGAATTGGTTGGATGATGCCTATTCGTACACTCCAGACAGCACTCACCGTGAGACGTATATGTGCCCCTGTGAAACTAGTGAACAAAAGTGAACACTTCTTCCATCGCACCACCATGATCTTACCTCCAGATACAGTTCTCCGCGCCTGATACGGGACATTATCGTTCCGTAAAACAACCCCGGGACAGCGCAAGCACATACCACACTGGAAGACTCCTCCCTCCTTTAGAATCCCTTTCGATATCCTCAAAAAATTGTTCCACAGTACTACCCATGCTCACAGGGGGTAGCTCGCGGTGATTGTTCGTCACTGCCCTAATCCTCCGCAACTGAGGGTGGTAGTGAATGCTACGCAGAGGGAAAACAGCAGTTGAGACGTACGTTCTCTAACATCTTGGGAAGTGCACCTCCACCGCCATCACCATTGCCAAAGACCAGGAGTGCAGTGTCATTCGATTCAAGGTTCTGGCATAACCTTGCTTATTAGTGTGATAGTCAGACGAATTAGCAAGACATGCGAACTTTGTGATTCGAAATGGCTTTGTTGACTTCCCCGACATTAGCTTGTGCCGTGTAGGTATCTGCAAGAGGTAACCAATTTGTAATGTATTCGGTTTCGGACACAACGGTATGACTCACCGACTGGAGTCATATGACATAGCACCTGCGTGCCATCTATACCAACCCAATTGAAAGTCGTATGCGGGAACACGTTTCTGTGAACAGCCTATGTATTGGACATGGTCCACTTCGCATGTCTTTAAAAAGTGGCGTACATATTGTTCCTATAAAAATCACATTTTTTACGTGCTATCAGAGAGAAAGATCTCTACGATCAATCAAGGGCTTACCAAGAAAGCTTCTGAGTGAAGAAGTATTTCATACCAGAGTCTCGAATTAGCTGGGGATGGGCAGCGGTCAACCCGAACGAGTCAGGAAGCCACGCTGTCTCGCATCGCTTTCCGAACCGAGACTGGAAATACCGTTGTCCGTACAAGAACTGACGGACGAGAGCCTCCCCAGAAGGCAAGTTGCCGTCGTTCTCAATCCACGCACCACCGATGAGGTGGAACTGTCCTGATGCGACTTTGTGCTTGAGTTTTTCGAACAAGGGAGGATATTGCTGGTGCCCTCAGGTAAGATATCGCGAGACAGGAAGAGGGTGTCAGGGTCGACTCACTTGTTCCAACCACTTGAATTGTTGTGCTTGCGAGCACGCGAATCGATGTTCAGGATACCTTTCCATAAGGTCGATCTGAGTCGACCAAGACCGAGCAGTCTTCTGCTGCGTAACTGCATATGGCCATAACCACGCAGTATCCTGTTCCATGCAGAAAAATAGTCAGGGATTCGAAGATATGGTATGACTCAAAGCAGTGGGACGCAACGCACAATGTGACAATATGATATCCCGACCACTTGTGCCCTCTTTGCACCTTCGTCATAGATGCCTGGACCTTTGGCCTCCCAGCCTTTTCCAAAAACGTCTTCGGCGATTGCACGCATCTGTTTGATATTCTCGTCGTCGCCCGTCGTAAAAGCATTCATAACGGCATTTGCGGTGACTAGGGCTTTATTCTGTAACACAGAATTCCCCGGAAGGGAATCTACCAGTTCGTGCAATGCGCTGAAATCCCACATCAAACGCCCTAAAGAAAACAAACACGAGGAAATATTTGTCAATGGTCGCCCGTGCAGCGCGAAGACGACAGATTGTAAAGTGGAAGCAACACACGTACATGCTTCTTGATTCGGGACGACGAGATCGGCAGATGCCAACTTGAAGTATCTGTTCATCTAAGATAACGTGTCAGGTAGGACCACGGACGATAGAGATATAGAACTGAATGAGAGACGCACGTCTGGAGGCGCAATGGTATCCCCGTTCCACGGGACGCCGAACATGCCGTTACAACTAGATTCAATGACGACTTCGTAAGTGCCTCGCAGGACAGCTTCACGTGGAATGATGTGTTCGACACGACGGTCCCCACCATATCCACCCGTTATGCCTACAGTGGGGTAATATCAATAACCTTGCCCAAAACTTTATGAACAACCACAACGCATGTTTATTTACCTTGCAGCGGCACGCCATCCGTGGAGAATATCATAGCCTCGCAGCCGGGATCAAACTCGACTGAAGATTAGGGTACCAGATGATGAGAAGGGGGACGTCGGATTGTCGTGTACATAGTGGTACGTACGCTGGACACGCTCGTATTCTTTCCATGATGACGGAATCGTCATCTTCACTTTCCACCAGTGGTTTGTCTACACACGTCCGAATCAGTTTATCCGACCGGAGGTGTGTAATAGCCTGCTACCATACCCCTGCGTTATCGAACACACGGTCAACCGTATACAAGCAGACGAGAGGTTAAATTTAACATACAAGACGGCCCAAAGGACTCTTCTTTCTTTGCTAGCCTGAAATTCCGGCGCATGGCCTCCGCAAAGAGTGGCTTCGTCAACCCTGGTGCACTCCATACTTGCAAGTCGACGACGCCAGGGCCGTCGAGTCGGTGTACGAACATCTTCGACGAGAGGTTGACATCTGCAAAGTGCCCACCTAGGAAATTAGACAGGCGGCTCTGCGTTAGATTCTTGATCCATTTGACCCCGTTGCTGTAGTTGAGCTCGGGATATGAGGTCGCCATCAGAGTGATATTGCAGCTATCGAGTTGAGCGCCTAATGATGAAGCGCGATTCCAACGGCTCGCACGGATCTACGAGTAGACCGCTAGTAGACAAACTACTGATGCCTACGGTATTACTATTCACGGGTACTACACAGCTGCACTCCCCAAAGTAAAATACTACACCCACAAAAACCTTCAACGCTACTAGACGTTCGGGCTGGCGCTGCCCGCAACGCTCTCGTACGAGGGCGGCGCTTCCCCGGCCTCACTTTCTTGACCGGACACCAACCGTTCATACCTTGCAACCGGCGATGGTGCCCTCGCCGGCGATTGGGAATGCGTCGGACCGTGGTGGAGATATGCGATATCTCGAGACACTAGTGTGGACTCGGGTCGTGCTTGGTCTTGAATCTGCTCATGCATGGCATTTGGAGGATGGGTATCCGGTGCTGCCAGCGGCGAGGGGAGTCTCGACCCGGGACCGGAAGCCGCTGACAGTATATACGTATCCACGGACGTAGGGACGACACTAGCGCTTTCGGACGAGGAGGTGCCAGAACTCGTCGTGTATAGCCGTTCCAGCGGTCTCTCTCCGGGTACACCTACTCGCAGGTCGCAGGGACAACTAGCGGGGTCTCCGGCAGCGTCGTTATCGAGGACCTCGCAGTACCGGGGTAGAGATTGCCACTCCAACGCACGACACTAGGGCAGGATAGACATAAAATTGGAGGACTTCATCGAGCCGAATGACGAGAGAGAGACTTACGGAAAGCACGACCACGGGCACCTGCACCGCGATATCAAACAATCGATTCTTTCTATCGTCTACGACGCTGTCCCACGTACTGTGGTGGTTCTGATCCATCCTCTCCACGCGCATGACGATACGCAAAGTATGCTCTACACGAACCCCTGCGTCACGATGTCGAATCGAGAAAGTGATCAATCGACCCTTGGGAGCATTACCGCAGCCTGGGATGGACAGGACAGTCGATAAATTATATGGGCCAGGGCCGATCAAATCCGAGGGATCTGCCCCAGGTCGAAGATAAGGAACGAGAGGAGATCGGTGTGGAGAAAGGGGCGTGGGGAGGATGGGGATGGGTTCGGGCGCTTTCGCCGTCTCCTTCGCCTTGGCCTTACCACCAGGTGTATCTGCACTCTCCCTCCCGTCGTCGAGCGAGGACTGTGTATCCTCCACGCTCCACAAGACTACGCGGTGAAGGGTATCGTCGCGCGCGTTCCCCACTCCATTGCAGAGATATGTCACCCGTTCGTCTATGAAAGCTGCGATGCGCCACACCTTTATTTTCTCCAACGGTGCCAAGGTGAGAGAAATTAAGATTGTTCCGTCCGCAGGGATCCTCGCTTGAGGTTCCTCCACACTGTTGACCGTGCGCAACGAGACAAGATCAGCGCGGTCACCCTCTGCGGCGCTATCGAGGTCGATCCCTGATCTACCCACGTTGCTGCTTCCGCGAGCACTAGGGGCGCAACCAACGTCATCACCTGCACCACTGATGAGAAGCCGACCGGAGAGCTCGATAGCGTATCCAAGTTTTCCTTCCCAGACCCGCTCGACGGAAACTGGACCTGGATCTCCAGAACTTCCTCCTCCCTCGCTCGTACTAACAGCTGGAGCAGCAATGACAATGAACGACTTCGTACACGTCATTTTGGTCGTGAAAGCCCCGGGACGATGTACGACGGCGCGGAGAGTGTACGAGAGGGAAGCCCATGGGAGTCTGTAGGTAGGAGGGAGATGCGGAGGGAGTGGGAACACGAATGGATACGTGTAGGTACCTGAAAAGATGAATGTAACACGTGTCTCGCAAATGAGTACGAGATTGGAGACAGGTAAACAAGAAACGTGCCCTCTCTGAACTCTTTCCATCCTTCGCCATGATCCTTGTGCTTGCGCCCGCGACCGGTATCATCCTCCGTATCTCCGTTATGATCTAATCCAAGAACGCGTCCGAGACCGAAGAAGCTATAAGGATGGTCCTTGTGCGGATGGGACATGTGGGGAGGTTGTTGAGACGTGGACGGGTGTGGGGTAATGTCCACATCCTGTATAGCAGGAGGGACAGTTGCGCGGACCATTGTCCTTCCCCGTTCGATTTCCTCCAGATGGCTATTACTGTCGATACGAGCGCTTCTCGACCTGGACCTCGACGCAGTTCCCGCGACCTCTTTGACGACGTCAAGCACCGACGCCAGGGAGAAACGGGAGCGTGCCCGACCTGTGTACGTCGTGGACTCGCGGCATGTCGAGGAATCTCGACGGTGCGGTGAACTGGCACGACGGCCACGGTCGGGAGACTGGGAGAGGTGTGTGGGAACGGGTGAGAGTCGTGGTAGTGGATCTGACGTTTCTTCGTTTGACGGGCGTCTAGATAGGGAGACGTCATGCTGACCTGTGCCACTGGAGAGCGATGCACTCGAAGGAGTAGTAGGAATACCTGGCTGACCCACATGGGAGGAGGAAGACGCAGTGGCGGAGGGCAGGACGAAGGAAGAGCGTGCAGAAGGGGTATAAGGAGGCGTGGGGCCTCTATTACGGGTAACGAAATCGCAGCTGCCACGACGGGCGGACCGTGCGGGCTGTGCCTGCTGAGCGCTCGTGCTGGCAGACAGGGTATAGGTTGGCGGGCACCCATGATGAGGTTCCTGGTCATAGTCATTGGCATTGGAGAGAAACAGACCGGGACCGACGGACGCTGTTCGTCTCGAGAACGAGAAGTCGTCAGCACGGAAGCAAGTGGTCTTGGTAGAGTAGACGGTACGACTGTCTGTTACGTCTATCCGCCTTGGACCGATACCTGCGAACGGGATGAGTGGCCCGAGCTTGACTTGACAAGGTCACAGCATAACGGACCTTCTGGCCATGTCGACGTGACGACTGCTTTCAGCTCGACTTCGATACTGGATATCCTTGTTGGCTTGACTAGATTGAGGGTAATGAGTCCCCTGACGAGCCCGGGTGAGTCCGCTGGATCGGGTGGACGGTGTCCAGAAGGATCACTGGTGCGCAGAAAGACGAACGGCTCTGTGAGACGGATGGACAACGCATTCTTGCCAGCCTCAGCCATTCTTGTGCAGGGCAATCAAGCTTCAGGCTTCCAAGTGTCAAGCTGAGCTCGACTTATGTTCGTGTCGAAATGACTAGGACACGTCGGCCGAGTCCGCTGATAAGATAGTAGCATTTGTTAAGAAGCAGGCACGGATCAGGTCTTGCAAAAATTGTCTGGCAGCAGCCGCTGTCGCACAATAAATGTTCCGTCGAACGTGCCTGCGAGGCGAAGAACAAACTAAATGGAGAGCCAGCGTAGGCGGCTAAGGCCATATGGCAAGGAGCCATAGCCTTATCCAAATGGCTTGTGACACTTGGTCGTGCTAACTTACGACTAGTACATGCTGCTTAGCACGCGGCTGGTTGGTGTCGATCACGACAAGCTGGCTATGGACGATACTTCATATCCGCCCTCTCCATTTGTCCGACCTGGACCCACTAGACCACCCATTCCAAGCGTTGCGGTCATCGCAGTGCCCCCATACCATAGCGGCCACCCACAACGATCTCATCGATCGCCTGCAGGTGGGTGAACGCCGGCTCATATTCCCAAAGATCATCGGAACTGGGCTGTGAGCGATCCTATGCAGCTCCATCCAACCGCAAGACGGAAAGTAAGTGTCATATTTCGCCTTCTCTAACGTAGCCATAGGCACCCTTCGAAGTCGCAGGCAGGGACTCATAATGAGTGGCGGTCATTAAAATCATACCTTGTGGACGTTAATCTTGTCCCGCGGCGTGATCTTCTCAAGTTTGAATTAGGACGAGCACGACGACATTTCATGAAAGAAACCAGGCAGGAAGGGCAGAAACAAGACATGGATCTCTAATAACATAGAAGCACAACAGCATGCAAAGAGAGAGCGCGACAGAGTTCGAAGCAAACTCGAGCAGAAAGCAACAAGGCAACAAAACGAGTGTCGAGAAGACAGCGAGAAACCGCAACCGGAAGGACGAGCCTACCACTTTTTTTTTGGACCACTTCAACACCTGCGTGCCCACACGGTCTGGTATACCCCAACCATGCCACGCACACTCCCCATGTCATCTACAAACCCCTCGATTATTTCTTCAATAAAGCTGTCTGAATGCCCAGCATCCTTAAGCATCGGTGCGAAGTTCCATGCAAACATGGCTAGGTTATCGCGATATCTCGCACCAAGACGCCGACCGCTTGAGGACGACGACCATTCCCCGATCGGAATCGCATAGTTGTCCCGGCGGACAGAACCAAATTGCCCGCTTGTGTAAATGTACTCCGCAATTTCCTCCGCGTAGTTGGTCAGACCTCGAAATGCCAACGCTCTGTTGATAATTCTATAAAAGTTTTCTGTGCGTGGAGCCTCCACGGCCGGCTCGCCAGCGAAGTGGTCCGGGTCAAACGTCACTTTGCGAAGTATCTCGCCGGAGAAGAAGAGGCCTCCTCGGCGCAACACCCGTGCGGCTTCAGTTAGCATTCGGCGGTAGTCAGCTACCTGTCGCAGTTCGTCAGGCTAATGAACTCAACGCGGTTGAGTTGATGAGTTGACGAACTGCCATAGACACGTTGCGTGCGTGCACGAAATCCATGGTACCGTCAGGCCACCGGAGGGGTTGTGTGGCATCCGCAATCTCAAAGTGAACATTGCGGGGTGTTGTCCTCGGTGCGATCGGAACTGTAACGAACGACGTTTACAAACAGGTAAGTGACCGGTAAGAGCAAACGATTCTGGTCGCACCTATATCGATGCCAGAGAACCTGACATTGGTAAACATGCTTGCCATGTCCATGACCCTACCAAAGCGAGATCCAATTGGTGTTAGAACGGATCGGGTTATATAGGATGTGATCACGCACCATGTGCCAGTGCCCGTACACAGATCCAAAACGCGCTTGTGCCTCCCTGGTTCCCCGGCGAGCACGTCGCGGACGGGCCCTCCGTAGTGCGAGTTCAAACGCTCGCGGAGTATATGGTGCAATGCGTTCAGTCTCTATTATAGCGTTCGTCAACGACCCGGGATAGTAACGAACTCGAAAAAAAAAAAAATTGACCGTTTGCTCTCCGCCATCTACGGGCATTGGATACGGCAAGCTTCCATGAGCATGGAAGAGGCGCCCCTCGCGCTCGCTAAAGTATCTTGGAAACTCCTCGTTCCCGAGCTGTGTTAGGACAGATGAAGCGTCGGAAAGCCCGTCCTCGGGGTCATCTTGGGATCCATTGTTTGAAGGGTAGGAGGGCCATGTCCCAGGACCGTCATTCCCCATATTACGATTGTCGTTGGGCGGTATGGCCATGGACGACGTGGATGGCGTTGTTGGTAAAGGAAGAGCTGTAAAGGGTTGGCTGGATCAGAAGGGTGTGATAGATTGTTGGCAGGTCGCCGAAATTGGGATGTCGTTGGAATGCTGAGCTATATAGCCTGATACCAACTCAGCGACTCAGAAGTTTGGCACGAGGACCAATGAGCCAGTCCTTCGTGGGCAGGCCGAGATTGAGATGATCAACGACGCCATCGCGGAGTGTAACCTATATACCGTGGGCGGCAGGGATCCATGCGCAAAGGGGGGGCATCATGGCTGATAGGCAGCCGGTCGCATTGCGGCCGGGGAGTTGTCGACACGTTGATGGATGCTGGCTGGAAGTACAGTCTGGTCTGCGGCGATGGCATGGGGAGAGACAGCGGCAAGCTGGATAGCGCAAGGAAGACGAAACACAGGCCTGAGAGTTTTCGAATCACCGTCCGGTAATTTGCACAGATCCAAGGGACGTGGCTGGGAAAAAAAAAAACGGACATCGAGAGCGCTGGAGGGAAACAATTGAACCAGTTGTTACGTGACAGACGGAGCCGTCCGGACGAACATTTGGCTCTTGCCAACGATGAAATTATCGCAGGCTGGGTCCAGGATCTGATAGTCTTGGATGCAGTGCAGCTGAGTTGTTTTTTTTTCTGCAGACGCCCGCAACCCTAGCAGAGCCTGGAGTGATGACAGCTCGGATTGGAAACCTGGAAGATTGCGTCAGTTACGCAACAAGGCGTGGCTGGCAGGACATACATGGGCGCCCCCCATAGCTCTCACGACGGCTGTCTTTCTCCCCGCCGCCGACTAGGACATCTGCAGTCTGGTGAGGTGTAGTACCAGTTGGGTTTCTCTTGCACGGTACTGACCGTTCTGAGTCAGTCGCGTGCAGCAAAAAAAAATACCGCGACGGTCGACAGGTTCCCCAGGCCTGGCTCTGCATCTGCCTGCCAGCCCCCTATACGTCTACGCGGTGCCGCGCTCGATTACCGTCCCAGCTGTTTTTCATTTCTGAGCCAAAAATCCTATGCTTGCCGTTGGTTTCGGGAGTCTGTAGAGAAAGGTGCCGCAAGAATGATCACTTATACCATAAAAATGCCCGTGTTGATCATGAAGTGCAGTCGCTTCAGGGACACCCCTTCTGCACCACTTGGAACATTCGTTGGGGTGATCGAGCGAACCCTGCTGTAGGCCATTAAACTTATTTGCACTGGGTTCAACGGCCCATATCGGCGACTTCGCCCCCTTTCCCCCACTCCTACTGTCTCCCCAAACTGAGGCAGTAGCGAGGGGCCAGGCAGTCCCTGAGTCTGACAGGAAACACCATTCTGCGACGCGTTCTTGCCACTGACCTTCCCTTCGAACTAGGTACTTGTTGCAGGTCACGTGCCACGACATTCGGCAGTCTCGCTGGCATTCAAGTTTGTGACGCGGACTTTCTGTCATTTAAGCCACGCTATGCTGTCGGACGACGACGTGGATGAATTCTTCGCAGAGCAAGAGAAGCGTATGAACCTCCCAGACGAAGACATGGATGCCTACATCCGCGCACGTCTCCAAAGATGCCACAGAGAACGGTACGTTAGGGCACCTAGTGTCTAAAGCTATGGCACAGTCGATCCACATACAACCAACAGCTTGGACCGCACCGGTAAAGACTCGCACGTTGATATTCACTCCAAACGCGTGTCCCATATTCGGAGCCGCTCAGTCGCACCCGTTGATCTCACAACTCAAGGTCTTCCTCTGGCCACAAACTCAAATACCTCAGGCACCCAAAATGACGAGCATCAACGGTGAGCAAGCGCAGCGGAACCCGTTATTACATGCGCTATTCACATCGGAAATAATGTTCAGGCTGAAACGAAAGGGGGCTGAGGGCTATCAAGATCCTGAGAATGATAAGCGAATGAGAACAGGTGGAAGTTTGCCAACGCCGGATATAATCCCTACTATATTCACCAGTGGTACTTGGAATCATGAGATCCCCCTGCCCATGAGGTGCGTAGCCTTTACTCGCCTCAGGCATGTGACGAATGAGGAGACGCCGTGTTTTCGGAATGCAGCTGCCCGGATTCGGTTGATCGCCCATCTTGTCATCTCCTCACAAATCCCGGGAATAGCGTTGGTCACTCGAACGGTCTTTCACGTGATGGTGCGATGTTGCACAACGACGTTCTCGAAGTTTCCAAACCACCGAATGCCAGCGTCTTTCTCGAAACTGTTTTCAGTGACGCCGCGACCACGAGGATGCAACGACAGTCGCAACCGTGCGCCCAAAGCACGACTGGCACCTTCACTGTTCTAGACTTCAAGAGTGAGAGCGAAATCTCATTTAATAGATCACTTTCGCCTAGAGTCTCTGCGCCGACAACGGCCCCAAAAGCTGTGTCATCGCAGGAGCAATTATTAAATCCCTCAGTTGCCTGTGCACGTTCCAGGGTGAGAACTCCGCACATCGTAGGGCCGTCCCACAGCCATTGCGATAAATCTGGGTTTGATATATTGGAGTCGTCCTCCACTGCGTCGAAGACCCACGTCATTACTGCAGACACGCCCCACCGTACCTACGGGAAACCGTACGGATCCAATAAGAACTTAGATCGACCACTCGACGTACCTTCGCAGCAGTCGAATGACCTTTCACAAATGGCCTCATTGGCTGCTCTACTATCCCCGTCTCCAGCAGGGTTAGCTGTTCCGCCGGAAGCCCTTACCGAGAGACGAGAAGTGCAACGGTTATTGACGCCGTCGGCAATTAACCCTCCGGAATTGGACATAGACTCGAGCAACATTACGAGTCCTGGACTCACCCCCGCTTACAAGCATTCCCCGAAGAAAGTTGGATCAGACGTGTCCGATCCCGGGAGAACATCACCCTCTAGGCCGGCTCGTACCGTTTCCAGGTTGCGTAAGACCGTGAGTACCCGACAGAAGTGTGGTCTCACTGCTGCGTCACCGAAAGGCAGCAAGAAAGGAAAGGAGAAGGCGGCGCTTGTTACGCCCCTCGAGTACGCTCTAAGGCTGCAGTCTAATCTACTCACGATCACTCCGAAGACGAGCTACTTGAAGGGTAAATGCATATTTTATGTTGGAGGGGACATGCAGTATGCAAGTACCAGAACAAGGGGTCGGATGGACTACGTGAGTAAAGTCCTCCCTAAGTCTATACTACCTGCCCGCCACGCCGCACCGCGTCCTGAGCAGCATTATGAAGTGGCTCAATCACTAACGGCAACCCATTCACCCTTCTGCACCCCTTTTTTTGTTAAACTCATGCGTGCTCCAAATTGTGGATAATCTAACTCCACGCTCCATAGATTATAAAGCATGGCGGCACCCTAGTCCCCAAGTATGACCCGGCCATTATCACCCACATTGTGACAGACACAGGCCCCCGTATCACCCTGCGAGCCTTGTCGTTGAAGTCATTGTCGGAAATACCAGACCATATCCCCACCGTCACCTGGTCCTGGATCTTGTCAGGTTATGGACGCGCAACCAACGGAAACCGGAAGACAAGTAAGGATAAGAAAGGAAAAGGGAAGGCACAAGACGTAGATGACTATGAAGAAGAGCAGTTCCTCGGTTTCGAGTTTATGCACGCGGCATTTCCGGAGCGCATCGATGCCGGCAGAGAATGGAATAAGCGGACCGGCCGAAAGGACAAACAAAGGCAACGACAGGGAGCACGCTTCCCGGATGTCGGTCCGTCAAACGACATCAACGATGAGCTCAGCCGAATCTCGTAGGTATCTTTCTTGCTGTAGAGGCTGAGTTATGACCGTGGTCGCAGCGACTTTTCGCAGGAGAAGCGCAAGGAAGCTGTGATCGGGTGCTCTGATGTGGCCAAAGTCCTTCCGCCTCTCCCTCTCAATCTTTTGCCCAACGTAGGACTGTCTCGTGTCAAGACTGGCCAGCTGGCTACGCTAATCACGCGTAAAACCGTGACCAGTGTACCAGCAGATGCTGATGATCCTTTGGCTGAATATTATGCACAAGCGAAAGCGCAACACGACGCAGCGGTGGGGAAATCATCATGGAACCTGCACAGAATTTGAGCTGAGAGTTCATTTGTCTTTCTAGTGGGCGATGGACGAGTCCGATTCAGATGACGGGGATGAAAGCTTTGAGTTCCACGGAGAAAATGTTCCAAAACGGGTGAGTAATGACGATTTTTCGCAAGTTTGGTGATGAAAGCTCTTCTTGAACCAGGGCTTTTCTTGTGATCAAAAGGGGCCTCAAGGCACAACCTGTGCCAACCAAGATATCGTCGAAAAGGTTAGTCGGTAATATTCGGCCATGCACACCCACTGTCAATTGGGCTACAGCTACAGGAACTCATGAAATTACACGAATCGAAGCCCTCTGATCATGATCGTTGGCGTGTTATTAGTTATGGAAAATGTCGCATGAAAACTTCACCTGTGCATCTGTTGCTTGCTAACTCACCTCCAGGTATCCGCGCCCTACGAAATTATCCGAAGCGGATTACTTCTTTCAGTGAAGCTCGATCCATTCGTGGCGTGGGCGAAAAGACAGCTCTCAAGGTAGGCTTCACCTTCCACTCTGGATTGTTCACTCTTAGCTGGCGTAGATCATGGAAATAATCAATACGGGTGACTTAAGGCGCATAGAACACGAGCGGACAGATGATGTAGAAGCTACTAGACTTTTTCAGGGTATTTATGGCGTTGGTGAGAAATGTGCATTATTTCGTCGCCATTCCTCGTTAAATATGGGTGTCGCAGGTCGGAGCACGGCCTTCGCATGGTATGCCAGTGGGCATAGAACGCTTGATGACATTAGAGCAAGAAGCAAGAGCTTGCGGTTATCGCCAGCACAGGAGATTGGTTTGAAGTTCTATAACGGTCGGCATGGTTTCTACTCCTGTTATACCTAGCGCTGACGAAACGGGTAATAGACATCAATTCGAGAATGCCGCGAGAAGAGGCTGCAAAGATCTTCAATATCATAAAATCAATAGGTTTTATTATCTCTTGTACTTGATTCCCGGTGTTGACTATCAATGGCGCTCAGCACTGGAGATTGACGACAGTCTATTCATCGAGATAATGGGGAGCTATCGAAGGTACGTAGGTCGCTTCGGCTGACAAACTGCTATGCCTCATCAATCCCAATCCATTTCATAGGGGAAAGGCCGACTGCGGGGATATCGACGTACTCGTAACTCGTCCTGTGGCCGATGGCAAAACTCACGCAGGCATGTTGGTTCAGCACCCCAAGCCGTACGACAACTCATGACATAGCCTAGGCGTGCTCCCACGATTGCTTGACCGCCTCCGTGCGGACAAGATCCTGACTGAGGACCTGGCAGTACCAGCCGACCCGTCCGAACTTGAACTGATTTATCGGGGTTTATGTAAACTTCCTGATGCTGGAGCCAAGCATAGACGAATTGACATCCTATGTGTTCCCTGGGAAAGTAGAGGAGCAGCCTTGCTTTATTACACGGTCTGTTCTTGAAATGGGGTTTAAGTATTTCCGCTGATATGACATCGTGGGACATAGGGCGACGACATCGTAAGTAATACTCTCTGTGAACTAGCACCAGATCTGATTGTGACCGGAATGATCAAAGTTTAACCGTGCGATGAGGCTGAAGGCCAATGTGATGGGTTATTCACTAAACCAACGCGGACTGTATGCCGGCGTCGTGCGAGAACCACAAAACCGACGAGTCAAGCTCTCCGATGGTGAGCCGGGGCACGTGTCTCAACCCCAGATCTTGCATTTTGACGATTTACGATGCAGGGAGTATTATAGCATCGGAAACAGAAGAGGAGATATTTCAGATACTTGGCGAGTAATATTTCGTGTATGTCGAATGTCTCGCTAAAACTCTATGGCGGCCAGGGGTACCATGGCAGGAGCCACATGAGCGCGTACGGTGCTGAGGCAGTGCTTCTTTGCTCTAATTTTAGGCATGTCAATGGCAGTAAGACCTCTCAATTCTAGTAACCGACAACCTTGTTTCAAACCTTCTCTACATGATGACATACTTCCATTTCGTTGAGTCTCCTAGCAAGGATGTGACGTGTCTGATGTCATGAAGAGTTGAAAGGATTCAATCTCTTCACCTCCACTGACAATGCGTCATTCCATTGGGGTTGTGGAACTAGGTAGTGTATCCACACTGATGGGAAACCGTACAGTCAGGAGACTAGTCACTGTATCGGAACCACCTGATACAGGGTTATTCACGGTTACTACGGTGATCTACTCTGACACCTATGAAGGCCTCAAATGCCCGCTCTGTCAAGCGTAGCAGAGCTTACCGGTGTTCAACTCGAAGTGACATACTTCTTATCCACATTTTGATACAGATGGAGCTCAACTGGGCTGTGTAGCCGACACCAGCTGACCTTCAAACCGGCACCAGATGACCTTGCGGGCGTCAAGTGAACGCCACGGTGAGAAGTTTCCCTGGCCTCAATTGTGGGGCTCTCTGGAGGGTGCTGAGGCGTCAAGATTCATCAGGTTGCCGGCCAGTCTCAGTTGTGTATAAAAGCGATGAGAGCTTGAAGACAGTCTACTGTCAGCACCTCGTCGCCCCTCACAATTGCTCCACAGTTTCAAATTCCTTCCCACCCATGAAACTCTTTGGTTTAGTTTCTGTCTTGTCTACGTTCGCTGTCGGCGTTTTCGCCACGGCCATCCCTTCCACCTCGACACGTGGGTGACGTTGCTTCTCTCTCGACGACGATCTTCTGAACGCATTTGCTAGCGTTTGTTTGCGAGAATGAGATAGTTCTAAGTACTTATTCCATTGGTAAGAACAGCGAGGTGGAGGCACAGGTCGTCTCTTGCAGCAACCTACCCGACCTCGCGTCTCGTAGCGTTGCTCAAAAGAGGCAGACGAACGTATGTGGAAACACTTGTGGGTAGCATTTCCATTTGTATACTGGTCAAGTAGCCAACTGACGTATGTTTGCGTTGTAGGTAACACCAACTGTTTCACCCCTTCTGGTGGGGGACCCAATCCCTATGACTGCCAAGTGATTGCAGATGCGCTGCTGTATGACAATCAGAACATCGGTACGTGGCACAGTCTTCATACCAAGTGCTTATACCAAGGCGGAACTTTACTGTCATAGGCTCGCTGTTCAACATTACCGTGGTAGGTAGACCTTCAGGACAATGCCATCACTAGCTGACGCCTTTGGAAAGGGAACCCCTATCTTTATGCAATACGCGACCTGCGAGACGTTCTTCGTCAATCAAGCTACCTACAACGAGACGTACTGCAGGAACGATTGGGTACGAACGCTCTTTACTAACCTTCCCCTCAATCTGTTTTGTTGAGCGATACGGTCTGCAGTCGACTATTGTTGAATACGTCGCATTCAATTGTCAGTCACAGCAGAATGCCCACGGCGGCAACTGTGTTGCAAGCGACCAGTCTTGGTTCATCCAGTGAGTGTAGCTACTTAACGTGGAGGTGCCCCAGATTCATCATGTGGAATACCAGAATCCAAACTTCTTAAGGCGGACGGTGAAACCCTTTGGACCCAGACATTTGGACTATCTTCGTTATACGGACTGGCTTACTTTGTTCTTCGTATAACCACGTATTGTAGGTGAAATAAGATTTAAGTGCTGAAAAGTATGGGATTATTTGAGCGTACCAAGGAGTAGAGACTTGTGGAATGCGATTGTCCTGAATATCTTCTACTCAAGGTTCCCCGCCTGCCAGTCACGGGCAAAGCAAAAAATAGCACCTGACATCTCCAACCTCGCTGAAGCGCAGAGCAATCTTTCGCGTAACGGCAGATTTCCCTTTGTTAATTTGCCCATGCAGTCAGAGAATGCACGGAACATTTTGATCGGTATCGTAGATTTAGGTAGTAACCTCCGAAAGGATGTCCGTTCTAGTGCTGTCAGTCCCGGAAGGCATCCCCCGACGCTTGACTGTAGAAGGGTAAACCACCAGCGGGAGCCCCAGAAGGTCCCTGTGACTGATAGTTGGCCGATTGACACACGCCATCGCCAGAACGGATCGAGTACATTGATGAATGACATCACTAGAAAAAAATGGTTGTGCCATAGAAAGAGGATAAGAACTGAATGTGTTCGCTAGGCTGGAAGGAACGTTTCTTTGACTAATCACTGTCCATTGAGAAATGGGTAGTTCATATGGGACTTGCGACTTCGGTTCGAGGGTGAACGTCAGCGAAGAAAGGCTGACAATAATGGGCATGTACGAATTGCTGGCAGCACCATCAGGCATCTAGCACAGCATTCACGTGGCAGCCCGGCGCACGGACCACCAGCTCGACTTATGTTGCTTCGCGTATGTATGTTTGCGTTGTCACTCTGCGTTGTTATCTGTTACAGACGAGGACAACCTTGAAAGTCCAGCCTTCGTCATGACTCACTACAGAGAAGAATTGCGCTTCCAACACAACCCGCCTTCAAGACCGAATTCGAACACTCTTGAACGGTCCGCGGAGGTTTCTTGATACAGAAAGTCGGCGCTAAGTCGCTAATCGGACCTAATCAGCGCCAATGCTTACCCAAGATCCATACTGAAGCTTCAATGGGCTCTACCGGGCTCCTATCGACCGGATGGGCGCAGTTTGGAAGGCGACGGCTAGTCGAGCTGAAACGACTAAGCCTCGTGACAAAAACTGAAAGCTTGAGACGGACTGGACTGGAATCCCGTGATCTTTGGCGTTTGCCGGATACTCAAATGAAGAAGCAAAATCTATTGAAGACGCGCGTCACGGAGAAGTACTGACGAGTGAACACATGCCTCACCTTGTAGTTCAGTCAATAAGGGATCGCGGAACCTGCAGTCAACACACCCGCGACGATGACAACCAACCACTCTGTGTTGACGAGCGTTCCACCACCGTTTAGACAGCATGTTCGCTTGAGAAGTGCTCGAACCCGCTAATGGTACTGCTCGACCCGATTCCTCTCCGTAGAGATACAAACGCATCCCAACGCAAAGGGAAGAGAATGCCGAAGTGATCGCATATCAGACGACGAGACCCGAAGATGACCGTGCGGGTGCTGATGCCGTCTCCCCCCTGCCACGCAATTTTACACTGTGATCTGCCCAAGTTGGAGAATATTATCGCGATCGGAGTTCGACTCTAGTTTTGGGTGCGCACTCTTGTTCCTTCTAGTCATTGGCGAGGGTAGTGGTGGTAGAAAATACTGTAACATCATGCCCGCAGCTTCAGTGATCAACTTTTGAAGGGCCATAACCTTGGAATGCGCTACGTAGAAGGATCAGAGCTAGTTGAGCTGCTGTGGTACTCAAGAGATTGATAAATTTGCTGCAAATTAGGATCGTCCCCCAAGTGGAGTCCCTGAATGCGTCCAAGACTGCTTGTACTACAATCACCTGCTACCCTGATAATACAAGCGCACCCGACGAGACAGGACCGAGTGTGAAACCGTCTGAAGTAGTCTCTAAAGTTCCACTCCGGAATACGACAGTCAAACCAACTCCCGTACAGCCTATTTCATTCCATGAAAACGTCTCGTTGACGTAGTTGGTATTTGCGGCAAGAACGAGCGTCCGCAATCCATTAGTCCACGTCGCAACGTCGATTCCACCGATGACGTAGTTGGCCCGGCGGAGAGCGGATTGGGAGTCGAAAAGGAAGGGAGTTATATTGGGGAGACTCTTCGCAAATGCGGACGCTGATGCCTTGATATCATCAGATGTCGGGTCAACCCAAGGTACAACACCAAGTGCTCCACGATTGATGGCCATGATGGATTGTACGACCCATTCTTCCCCTGTCGGAAGGCGAGTCCAGTACCTTATAGGGAGAACCATTATTTGCGTGGGGTCTCGTACATGATACAGAACTTACTGAGATTCTCCAAATGCTTGGGGCACGGTCCAGATGGCCTTCGTACGCTGCCATCCCATGACTTCTAACCGGTTCTTGAAACTGGAGACACGATCGGCAATGTTGAAATACGAGCCGATGCCACTGTTCGCGGGTACGGGTCCAGGAGGTAACGTAGAATTTGGAGGAACCGCCTGAGAGTCACCTGCAGGAATACTAACACAATTGTCGCAACCGCAGTCGCCGTAGTCAGGCGTGCATACAGTGTCCCATTCACTCGAGAAGCTAACGTTGTTGCCAATCATGTAAACGTCTTGCATGACGATGTCAGTTCCTGCCGCGTAGTTCGTCCAGTAGTAGTCCTGGCAATTGAGTACCAAGCTGACAGGGTGGTAACCGTCGAGGTCGTAAATCAGATCGTATGCGTTGATTGTAGCACTCAATGGATCAGATGTGCCGTCCGGCTCATCAGCAGTGTACCAGAGGAGGAGATTGGGACGATCCTTGAGCGCGTTCACTTGTTCGGTAACGGAGGAAGAGTTCATGTACGTCAACCTCATGTCGTACATAAGGTATAGACCAACTTCTTGCATTCTATCGACGACGTCCAGAAACGCCGTCATATTGCTGAATGTTGGTACTGGATGTATCTAAAATTGCACGCTGAAGTCAGAGGCAGCGAGCGTGGGTCGTAAGGACGTACAATTGTAAACCTAAGAGAAGGAAGTCAGAGAATGTGGGAATCGAGCAAGTCAAGCTTACCCTTGGGCTTTCAGCTCATCGACAAGAGACAGGTTTGTACTCAAGTACCCATCGAACTGTGTATAAAACCCTATAGGAAACACAGGCTCAAAGTTACCGCTTCCACCTGTGGCAGGTCGCGCCAGAAGTGCCCCACTACGGTAGTCCATTTTCGTGACCGCACCGCTTGGAGGGTCTGGCAGAACATATAAGGAAGCGGTTGCACTGAAGGTTTGTGGTGTTTGGCCCACGGAATTGTATGTCGCCTCACAAGAGAGGTTGTATGGACTCATTTGGGGCTGAATACCTTGGAGACTGAATGGAATTTCATAGGCCGTAGCATTCAGGGGTATGGTTGTAGTTCCAAGCGTGTTTCCGTTCAGACTAATATTCACCACTAATTCACCTTCTGAAACAGGACCGGAGTCCAGGTATATCGTCTTCGTATTGGCGATTTCGTAGTACACAATGGCAGAGTCAATGAGTACCGCAGCGGAGGTGTCTTCCGCAAGGTAAGGACGGATTGCCGGCACACATTGGAAAGCCAGAAGCGGATCGTTGGACTGGGCCGGTATAGGGAAATTTCCCCCGGGGGGCATAGGTGGCAGACTCGACATGTAGTTCTTGCCGCACCTGTGAAGGGATGCAGTTGGGAACTTCATTCGCGGACGACCAACTTACCAAGTGTCAGCACTTGCACTGGCTGCATTCAGTATTTGTGTGCCCACGAGAGCAGACAGCAGTGGTCCTTGCATCATGGAAGGCACCAAGGGGCTGTCAAGCGCGGCAAGGTTTTGTGGGTAAGAATGAACGTGAACACCGTCAATCATAGCTTTTTCGGCTCGTTGCTCGGTTGGCAGCGGCTCTCATCTGTGCGGGGAAGGCTGACAGTAAGTGCCACATACATACGCGCTTCAGAGCTTCACATTGCGAGCGCACATGCTAGCTCGGCCAACTGTTCGGATCAGCAGTGAGTTTGGGCTTATTTGGTCACCCAAGATTGTCAGTTTCACGTGACCAAGCGCTGTGGTCGCGTTGTTTGTCCTCGCCGATTGCTGAGCCAAGCTCCTCGTCCAGGCAGAATGGCTTCAAAGCAACCTCTGAAGCCAACCACCGCGACCAACGTGAGGAAGCGAAAGTCATCAGATGACTTAGATGCTTTACATCCGGCAAAGCAATCCAAAATTCAGTCATTTTTCGCGCCGCAGGTGTCACTCAGCGCGACATGTGGCACGGACCAAACCACGTTCGTCGCCCAGCTAAGCCACGAACAGAACACAGTGCTGCAGATGGTTGTGGAAGAGGGAAAAAACGTTTTCTTCACCGGTTCTGCAGGTAACGGTTTATCCACAAAGGTCGCATCGCCGTGCTAACAGCACGTTCCACAAGGGACTGGTAAATCGCTTCTATTACGTGCCATTATATCCCGGTTGCGCAGGAAGCACAGTGGAAGGCCGGACTACGTGGCCGTAACAGCAAGTACTGGAATGGCTGCTTCCAATATAGGCGGTTAGCTTCTCTTTTAGTGTCTGCCAGTGCCGTTTGGATAAGGTATCCTCAGGGATGACCATACATTCATGGGGTGCAGTGACCCCAGGCAGTAACGACATCGATAGCCAGATAAAGTGCATCAGGACATGTAAACCAGCTCTTCACCGGTGGAAGAATGTCAGGGTCCTCATCATCGACGAAGGTAAGTATCCATCCTCAACACTCGCCACTTTTATATATTTATCCTAGTGTCCATGCTGGATGGGCACCTGTTCGACACATTATCCAAGATAGCCGACCGCCTACGCAAGAAAACGGATAAACCGTTTGGGGGTATTCAGGTATGCCGAGCCCCCATCGACAGTCAGCATCGTGTCTTAGGTTTTACGATAGCTTGTCATCACAGGGGACTTTTTCCAACTCCCCCCTGTCTCTAAGGGGGATCCGTTCTTTGCCTTTGAAAGCGCGTCATGGAAGCAATGTGTAGAACATACCGTTAACCTCACGAAAGTCTTCCGTCAGAAGGATGACCGTTCGTCCCCTCGTTCCTTGCGCGATCTTGGATGCTAATTATCCCATCGTTGCAGAGTTCGTATCCATCTTAAATCAAATGCGTCAGGGGAAACTTTCCTCAGCGGCCTGTGAAATATTCAAATCGCTTTCGCGACCGTTGCCACCACCGCCACCCTCCATGCCCAATATTACCCCTACAGAGCTGTTTCCGATGAGATACGAAGTGTCTAATTCCAATGCCGCGCGTCTCAAGGCACTGCCCCACCCGCTCCATACGTTTCATTCACACGATACTTTTCCCGGTCTATCCAACGACAGAAAACCACACTCTGTTGCATCATTAAACTCAGGAAATTGCGCGGGTGCAACCCCAGAATCTGCTGCTAAGCCTGCAAGTTCGGCTCCAGCCTCAGGAAGCCGTAAGCCTCGTGAGGGATTACTCAGTGGCATACTGGCAGAAAAAGTCCTGCATCTCAAGAAGGGCGCGCAGGTCATGCTCGTTAAGAACGTTGACGAAATGCTTGTGAATGGCTGTGTTGGGAGAATTGTCGCCTTTCATGGTTATCGAGAAGTCATGGATACCGTGGCTAGCGAGGGTGAGAAACGTGCAGGGTCCACGAAGACGACGGGTTTCGTCAGGAACGTGAAGATAGCATTGGATGGTGCTCTGTTCAGGGTCAACGAGAACTCTGCAAATAAGGAGAATGACAAGGGTAATGCCGCGGAAAAGAAAAGTTCAGAAGAAGCATCGAAATCTGCACACACCCAAAAGGAAGACGAGCAATTTCCCGTGGTGGAATTCCCCACGGCAGAAGGGGGTAAGGAAGCGGTCTTGGTAATGAGGGAAGAATTCAAGGTTGAGGATGCGGAGGGGAAAGTGTTGGCCCGACGTATGCAGGTAGGTCGCCCCGTGCTTTCTAAACACAAGGGCCGTTGTCCTTACCTCTGCACAGGTTCCGCTGATTCTGGCTTGGGCAATGTCCATACACAAAAGCCAAGGCCAAACCATCCAACGAGTGAAAGTCGATCTGGGAAAAGTCTTTGAGAAGGGTAAGATTTGTGATGTCTAAGGCGGTCTGTCAGCAGTTGACATCGAGTGCAGGCCAAAGCTACGTGGCACTATCGAGGGCCGCGTCGATGGACGGGCTGCAAGTCTTGCGCTTTGACCCGAAGAAGGTAGGACGAGGTTCAGAGGATGATTTTTTTTACTCACTGCGTTCATGCAGGTCATGGCTCATCCCAAGGTCATCGAGTGGTGTAAGACGCTGGAAGTGGTAGTGACTGACAAGCAAAGCCCCTCCGATCAACGGCCAACGAACGGACCGCGTTGACTTTTAAACCAGCTACGCGACTTTATGATACAATTATTCTATATGTATCAAGATCCCCAGCGCACACAGTTCTCACATTCTTCTAGTGATGACATGTGTTGCGCTGCATGTCCGACTATGTATCACAGGTGACTCACCGGTCGTGTCCGATATTAACTGGGGACTATCACGCGACTTCGCGATGCGATCAACGGAACACAAAGTAGTTTGGCATCATACTACTATTTCTTATCAAACAACAAACAATATCATATACTACAGCAAGCTGCCTAATAGTTCACTTCAGACCCTATGAGAAAGTACGCTCTAGTGAGCCGCGACGCTCTTGAGATAGTTAATCCGGTAGGGGTTTGAGTCCGCAATTTTATCGCGGGGGAGGGCGTGACGAGATGGCGTTTCCTGCAACGACTAATTAGGACGACTAAAACTATCTTGGAGTGGAAAGAGTCAGCTGACCAGAAACATCCTCATCGCAGACAAGTCAGTCTTTTCGTCGAGCGTGAAGCGGTGAAACATGCCGGGGGGAAGGATGACGAGGTCACCGGGGCCAACCTTGAAGCGGACCCAATCCTCCGTAGGGTGTTCTAGGAGAAAAACCTAAGTCGTGAAGTTCAGGGATATGAGTTAAGAATTTACCGCGGACGTCCCAATACGCATGCCCGGTGAGGATGTACCTAGCCTCTTCAAACTCGTGCATATGTCTATGAGTGAATTGATGACTAACAACTCTTTTTTTCATTCATGGAATGAAACCTACTCTTTGTAGAAGCCATCGAGTACGGGCTCAAGAGCTTCCCCAAGGGCCTCCTTGTTTAGAGTGACGAAATCACGGTAGCGGTAGCCCCGCTCTTCCATGATGCGGTCGATTTCTTCATATTTACCTTCGCTGGGTACAGGGATGTGCCAGTGCTCGACCCCAAGAGCGAGAACGTGGGAGTAGTCCACGGTTCTTCCAGAGTCATGGGGGAGACGGGGGTCAGCAGGAGAGTCGTCCAAGTAATAGCAGATGAGAGTCATGATCGTGCGAGGGTAGAAAAGCGAAGTGCTCAGTAGATTTGGGTTGTGAGTTGGCCAACTGGTCGTAGCTGACCAGGAGCATTCAGAGGCGGCCTTTTATGTTCGCAGCCCGAGGTCTTTCCCCGCGTTTTCGTTCGGCACGACGGGCCAGTAGTAGCGATACACTTGGCATACTCTGCCACCGTTGCCATAAAAGTCGGCGTATCTATGATTGTCAAGAAAGGTGCAGCCCTGGTAAGGGACCCGCAACATAAGTAGCAACATTTTGCCAGCTGAGCACGTACCGGGAAAAGGCACAAGGTACAAAGCCTCAAAGATCGCTATAAAATGACTGCGGAGGAGCGCATGTCACTGGAGCTGAAGTCCACCTATGGGGTGGTACAAGTCGTGCAATTGAGCCCGACTTATGGAGCCTGGAGAAGCGCCGATGTGTGCCAGAGACAGAGACCGGTCGGCTCACCGTTGACGAGACAGATGCCTTCTTATGCCGTTCGCGAGTCAAGCATGTGCGTGAACTTGGGGAGAAGGCGTACACACAACGCAGAAACAGCTGGATATAAACCACCTCACCTACAGAATTGGCAAGGTCGCGTGATGTCAGCTTCGTGCACCAGACGTTACCCAGCGCCACCAAATACACCCCAAGTGCACTTGGGCGCGATTTCCCGTCGTGTACTCCATTTCCACTATACTCCACAACCACCTTCCATCACAGCCCACTGCGTGATAACGATCTCCAAGGTAAAGTCACATCGGCGACGCCGCCGATCATACCTGCCGTAGTTATCGAATCAATCAAACCAATGCCTATAGTCAGGCCCATTGTAAATTAAAGTGACCCGTCCTACCTATCGTAGCTTACGAGGAGTTAACGCGAGGCCACCTCCTGACCAACCGTTACGCGACTATAAGCCACGGGTATCCTTGTTCATTTATGGATGATGTAAGGAGTGGAGCGAACTGCTTCGGTGAAAAGCAATGATTTAGAAAATAGAGCTACAACAAAGAACAGGCGAAGTAAGGGCGCAAGTAACGACAAGTACGAGGCCGGATAGGGGTGTGTGTGGGTAATTAGGTGTTGCCATTGCCACGTTCTTGTATGCGCACGCTTCGTCGTCTTCGTCTGCGAAGTGGATGATTGGCTGGAAGAGAAGGTGGAGTTTGGATCGTCTTGCGAGGGGAGGGGTGTCTTGGAAGGGCAAACGTGCCAAGGACGGTGACGATGATGTAGCGGCCAAAGATTCCCATAACGGCACCCGTTAGACACGCTGTGGTGATGAACACGTAGAGAGGGTAAAGAGCCGCAATCGTTTTGTACAAGACGGTGCACGGAGTGAGCACTGCCGCATGTAGCACGACAGACAGGATGATGGTGATTGGTGACAACAATTGAAGGGTCAAAGGCCAAAGGAGATACAGCGGCGCTAGGACGACCGACAATGCCTGAATGAGCAGGGAGATGGCCCGATAGCAGAATTTGATGATCAAAAGCAAGATGGGCAGTAATTGGACGATTGGGGGTGGCGATGATCCGGACACTGTTGGGGTTGCAACGGCTACGCTGACCGTCGCGTGCGCTGAAGACGACGTCATTTGGCTCCTGTGGTGCACGTCAGCTACGTATGAATTCTTTGAAGTGTACGGTACATACGTGAACGGCAGAAAGTCGATCGACGGCCAACGTCTGGTATTAACGAATGAAGTCTACGTATCACGTGAACGCGACGAACGTCGGAAGTACTTTTCTAATCGACTGCGTATTCCCGCAGCGCTCCACGAGATGCTAACTAGTGCGAACAATCTGACTTTCTTTGGACGATCTTACAAGCAAAATAGCATGGAAGCTCTTATATTTGGCGTGGAACTTTGAAACGTAAATGTTCCCGGCCGGCAAAGTCCTTCATCCATCCCAGTCTACCTTAGTGTTCCTCCTTCCTCGTCGGACATTTGGTCACTAAAAATGAACGGACGCTACTTGTACTTAATGCTCACGTGTAACGAAGATCGCGACATTCGTTCCTCCTTCCCGTGGATCCCCCCGTTATCGCTCTTTCGTTGGCAAGGAATCCCCCAGCCCCATCGCACTTAAAAACCCTATTGACAGCGTCGAATAACCCTTGTGAAATTCTGTCCAACCGCGCTCGTGGCTCCACGCCTTATCTGCCTCACCAGACCCGGTATTCTTGTTCACTTATAACCGGGACTGTGTTTCCAGCAGCGTGAGAACAGGTTCATCTAGTCCCATGAGTTCGGAAACCACTAGTGGAATCACAAAGGAGGAAAGACACAATGGGGTATCTGTGTCAACCAAGGAGGTCGATACTGCCGCCCAACTAGCCGCCGGATTATCCGGAACTTTGGACCCTGAGGAGGCTCTGCGTATACGGTTCGTGCAGCATGTTACTCTGGCCTTTCGGTTGTGTTTGAACAGGCGTCTGCAGCAAGAAAATCGATAAGCATATCCTTCCTCTGATGTGCAGTACGTCACTGCTGATTTGGCTGGCTTCATACTAAAATGAATCACAGTGCTGTACTGGTGAGCATCGCATGGAGAAAACATGCTAGCTGTTAACGTTACCTGCAGGGTGCAGTTCATGGACAAAACTACCCTGGGAAGCTCTGCCGTCCTCGGAATCGAGTGAGGCTGTAACCTGTTCACTGAGCTCGTCTTAACGTGACCTTCAGGACAGCCACGAACCTGTCAGTGAACCAGTAAGTCCCGTTATTCGTCTCCTGAAAACATCCTAACGTCTGCATTAAGATACAACTGGTGAGGGAGGCGCTTGTACCCAGCTGTGTTGGCCCCGACATGTCTTTGTAGGCTTGGGACCATTTTCTACCTGAGCTATTTGCTCTTCGAGTATCCGCAAAACCTTGCCCTACAACGACTGCCAGTCGGGAAATGGATGAGGTATGTCGGCCTCGTTTTCCTCGTATCCCCTCGCTGATTCACTTAGCGCAAATATTTTCGTCTGGGCTATCGCGCTGTCATGTACCGCTGCTTGCAAGAATTTCACGGGTTTGTTTATCGTGCGGTTCGTCCTCGGCATGTGCGAGGGTTCCATCACAGCTGGCTTCTTGATCGTCAGCGCAATGTTTTATACTCGCAAGGAGCAAACTTTGAGGGTGGGGTACTGGTGTACGTGCGCTGACGCTCTGTAAATTATTGCTCCTGATCTCAGTGAACATGTTCAGTCTTGATGAATGGCACTGGTGTGGCTGTTGTTACTGTAATGTGATATGCGATGGCCCGCTGAGGGGTTTACAGCACAGGTCATTTCTGGACTCCTTGCATTTGGCTCACTGCATATCCAAACGAGCGGCTTTGAACCATGGCAGTGGTTGGTGTTTTTGCTTACTCGTGGCTTAACACCGTTGAAGAATCTGTTGTAGGTTCATGATAATCACTGGTATCATAACATTGATACTGGCCGTATTCTATTGGTGAGTTGCGCATACTTCACGATGACGGTGCCTGACCTTAATGTCAGGTTTTTGTTTCCCGACTCACCAACCACTGCGTGGTTCCTCACACCTGACGAGCGCGTAAAGGCTGTCCAGCGGATCAAAGTGAGTTTCCGGTCATATCAAGTACTATCTGCTTAGTCGTTCTAGGAAAACCAAACTGGCGTCGAAAACAAGCACTTTAAGAAGGAGCAGTGAGTGACTTGTGATCTATTTCGTTAATCATTGATATACCTGAGGCAACAGGTTTGTGGAAGCCATTCGTGACCCGAAGACATGGCTTTTTGCCGCCTTTGCCGCCTTCGACAACGTCTCAAACTCGCTTACTAACCAACAATCGCTCCTCGTGGCCTCACTCGGCTTCACTTTCTTTCAAACAACTCTCTTGACGATGGTACCGGGAGTCGTCGAGATTTTGACCATCTACTCCGGCGTTACGCTGGCAGCACGTCTCAAGAATGGTAGAGCGTATGTTGGTGCTATATATTTCGTGCCGGCTTTGGTGGGTATCGCGTTAGTGAACCTCCTGCCTTGGAGTGACACGGCTGGTTTATTAGTGGGCCAGTTCATGAGTATGTGCACTTTGGTAGTGTATAGTTACATGAACGGCCGCTCATGCTTCCATAGCCGGCATCTGTACCACGGGATTCGTGCTTGCCTTGTCTTGGCTCGGTAATGTAACGGCCGGCCATACAAAGAGGGTAAGATTTGGCTTCGTTAGATCTTTGCAAAGCCATTTCATATCAAGTGTTTGTTTAGGTGGTCACCAATGCCATCATATTATCGGCTTACTGTATTGGAAATGCTGTTGGCCCTATCATGTGGAAAGCTCAGTACAAGCCGCGGTACGCATATATTCGTTTTCTGCCGCCGGTTAGCATGACACTTCACGCAACTACAGCAATCATGTTCCCTGGGCTGTCATAGCTGTGTGCTATTGCGTCTGTCCGGTGATCTTGCTCGTCATTCGCGCTCTCCTCAACAGAGAGAATCGAAGACGGGACTCCGAGCCTTCGAACGAAGTCGAAGAGTACTTCATCGAGAAGGTAACGGAAGACGGTAAGCGGATTGAGGTCAAAGTGGACAAGGTGAAGCGAGCTCTCCCCACTTTGTCTTTTGCAAGTCATCACGGATGCTGATGTCGTTGTTTTGTAATAATTGCAGGAGTTCATGGACTTGACAGATCGTCAGAACCGTGACTTCAGATACGTCCTGTAGCCTCTTTTTATTCTACTATGTGTTCGGAGAATTACAATCATGTTTGAGTCACTGGAAGTTTTGGAATGTACGAAAATAGGACGGGATGGTTACTTTGGGTACCTTTCCAGATGGCGAGTCCAGACACGAAGTGTCGGGTGATCTTTCTTGCGAATTTCGCCCATCACCGTTTTCCCAGGTTAAACGTTGAAGCTTGAAGCCTAGCTTCAGCACCCGACACCTGACATTCGTACGGCGTCAGTTGGGCGACGCCGCGGAAAACCCTTTGTGACAAACCGTCGTTGCTAACGTGTACGGTGTTCCCACTGTCCCACAGAAAACTCCTTGCTTTGAAAGCGCCATCCGGTCCACGCCCGCTGTTGGCGTTTTTTCCATAACCATCATCGACCGGATACATTCTCATCGCAATCAAATCAGTCTTGCTGCCGAGCTTGAAGTGGTGAAACATGCCAGCGAAGGATATTGGCAAGATCACCGAGACCAACCTTGAAGCGAACCCAGACCCCCGTAGGGTGTTCTAGGAGAAAAAAAAACTCGGGGATATGAATCAGGGATTTGCCGTGAGTATCCCAATACACATGTCCGGTGAGGACGTACCTAGCCTCTTCAAACTCGTACATATGTCTACGAGTGAATTGGCAACTAATAACCCTTTCTTTCTTTCTTTCATTGAAGCCTACTCTGTGAAAGCCGTCTAGCACGGGCTCAAGAGCTTCCCCAAGTGCCTCCTTGTTTAGAGTGACGAAATCACGGTAGCGGTAGCCCCGCTCTTCCATGATGCCGTCCACTTCTTCGTATTTACCTACGCTGGATAAGGGTATGTACCAGTGCTCGACCCCAAGAGCGAGAACGTGAGAGTAATCCACGGTTCTCCCAGAGTCATAGGGGAGACAGGGGTCAGCAGGAGAATCATCTAAGTAACAGCAGGTGAGAGTCATGCTCATGTGATGGTAAAGCGAAGTGCTCAGTAGATTAGATCGCGAGTTGGTCAGCTGCCAGTCGCGGCTGACCACGAGCATCCAAAGGCGACCTCTTATGTTTGTAGCCGGAGATGTTTCCTGACGTGTTCGTTCAGCACGACGAGCCAGTGGCGGTGGTACACTGGGCATGCTCTACTGCCGTTGCCATAGAATTGGTACATCCGTGACTGTCAAGAGAGCGCAGCTCCGCAGTAAGGGACCTGCAACGTAGGTATCGCATTTTGTCAGCTAAGTGGCACAGTACCGAAGAAAGAAGCAAAGTTTTAGATCGTCATGATGCCAGTGGAAGAGCAGATGCCACCGGAGCCGAAATTTACCTATGAGGTGGTACAGGTCGCGCGATTGAGCCCGACTTATGGAACTTGGAGAGGCGCCACCGTGTGAGGCAGTGGAGACTGGTCTTCACTCGTTAATTTTTGAGGAGACAGATGCCCTCTTATGCTGAACGCGAGACACACATGTGCATGGACATAAAGTGGAAACGCAACGCAGATACAGCTGGATACAAGCCACCTTACTTACAGAATTGAAGTCGCCTGGTGCTAGCTTCGTTCACAAGACGCTTCCAGCACCATCAAATGAGTTCCAAATTCGCTTCGGCACGATCCCCTGTTGAGGTGAACTCCACCGGTAAACCACTATACCCCACCACCACCTCCCATTGCCACCTGCGAGATAACGATCTCCAAGGTAAAGTCACATACTTACCTGCCGCAGTCACCAAATCCAACAAACCGGTCCCTATAATCAGGTTCATCGTAAATCAAGGTGACGCGTCCCATCTACCGTAGCTTAAGGGGAGTTAACTTCCTGACCAACCGTTACATGACTATGAGCCGCGGGTATCTTTGTTCATTATCATTTATGGATGATGTATGGAGTGGAGCAAACTGGCTTCGTCAATAATTTAGAAAATAGAGCTACAACAAAGAACAGGGGCAGTAAGGGCACAGGTAACAACAAGTACCGTTCCATTTACTATGGATTCTTCGAAGTTAATGGTACATATGTAAATGAACAACGGAGAGTCGACGGTCAACTGGTACAACTTGAATGAAGCACGAAGGGAGTCTACGCATCACGTGAACGCGACGAAGTATTTTTCTTATCGACTGCGTATTCCCGCAGCGTAGTGCGAACAACTGTTACACATCAGATTTTGAGAGATTTAGGATAGCTTTTAATGTGAAACTAAACGGAAAGACTGCACATAAAATTTAGTTTCACATTTGGGAGGTGACCATATTTCAAATCTAGACGAACCTCAAAATGTGTGTAGAAACTTCAAGTATAAGCACGTGTACAGTTGCGACCAAAATGTTAAGTTTTGGTAGTTATCTCAATTTGGGAGGAAACTTCAAGTTTCGGGTTCACATATCAGTACCCGCAATATTTCACATATGGTCGGTGTTAATACGGTGGCCTAAACTTAGCATATTGGCACACAATAAAATGCGCTCCCATTTTTGAAGTTGAAACTGTCATCTAAATGAGTAACGAAACTTCAAATACTGTGTGCATCTTAAACTCGTCGCCCATTCATCGCACGACTGTCGCCCGCTCTTTGCCCGCTTGGACTTGGCTCGTCGCCCCCAAAGCTACTCGGCCATTTGCTGTATCCTCGTCCCTATTGCCTTGTTATAGCCAACGCAACCAACGTTTTTTGCAAATGATGGGAGCCCACTGAAAAGAGGGGGGACAATGAGCAGAGTCCAAGCGGGCGAAGAGTGGGCAACAGTCGTGCGATGAATGGGCGACGAGTTTAAGATGCACACAGTATTTGAAGTTTCGTTACTCATTTAGATGACAGTTTCAACTTCAAAAATGGGAGCGCATTTTATTGTGTGCCAATATGCTAAGTTTAGGCCACCGTATTAACACCGACCATATGTGAAATATTGCGGATACTGATATGTGAACCTGAAACTTGAAGTTTCCTCCCAAATTGAGATAACTACCAAAACTTAACATTTTGGTCGCAACTGTACACGTGCTTATACTTGAAGTTTCTACACACATTTTGAGGTTCGTCTAGATTTGAAATATGGTCACCTCCCAAATGTGAAACTAAATTTTATGTGCAGTCTTTCCGTTTAGTTTCACATTAAAAGCTATCCTAAATCTCTCAAAATCTGATGTGTTACTTCCGACTTCCTTTGGATGATCTTGCGAACAAAGTGGCGTGGAAGCCTGCTCTTATAGTTAGCGTGGAGCATTGGAACGTAAATGTTCTCGGTTCGCTGCTTCTCGTGGCCGGTAAAATTATTCATTCATCTTAATCCGTGTTAGTGTTCCTCCTTCCTTGTCAGACATTCAAGTAATGGTCACTAAAAATGTACAGAGGCTACTTGTATTTAATGCCCACTGTAACGACGATCGCAGCGTTCGTTTCTCCTTCTCGTGGGTCCCCCGTTGTCGCTCTTTCGTTAGTGAGGAACCTTGTTGTTCTTAAAACTATCCACAACGCCGAATAACTCTTGTGAAATTCTGTCCAACCGCACTTGCGGCCCCACACCTGATCTGCCTCACCAGACCAGTTTTGTTCATTTATAACCGGGACTACCTCTCCAGCAACGTGAGAACAGGTGTATCTAGTCCCATGAGTTCGGAAAGCACTGGTGGAATCGTCAAGGACGAGAAACGCAATGGCATAGCTGTGTCAAGCAAGGAGGTCGATACTGCTGCCCAACTAGCCGCCGGATTATCCGGAACCTTGGACCCTAAGGAGGCTTTGCGTATACGGTTCGTGTAGCGTGTTGTTACTCTGGCCATTCGGTTGTGTTTGAACAGGCATCTGCAGCAAGAAAATTGATAAGCATATCCTCCCTCTGATGTGCAGTACGTCGCTGTCGAATTTCGCTAATTTTATACTAATCAAATCATAGTGTTATTCGTGTGAGTATCGCAGGGAGAAAACATGCTAGCCACTGACGTTACCTGCAGGGTGGAGTTCATGGACAAAACTGCCCTGGGAAACTCTGCCGTCCTCGGAATCGAGTGAGGCTGTAACCTGTTCACTGATCTTGTCTTAACGTGACCTTCAGGACAGCCACGAACTTGACAGCGAACCAGTAAGTCCCGTTATTCGTTCCCTGCAAACATGCTGACGTCCGCACAAAGATACAATTGGTAAGGGAGGTGCTTGTTCCCAACTGTGCCAGCCCCGACATGTCTTTGTAGGCTTGGGACCATTTTCTACCTCAGCTGTCTACTTTTCGAGTATCCGCAAAGCCTTGCCTTGCAACGACTGCCAGTTGGAAAATGGATGAGGTATGTTGTCCTCGTTTTTCCCATATCTCCTCGGTCACCCGGTTAGCACAAATATCTTTGTTTGGGCTATCGCGCTGTCGTGTACTGCTGCTTGCAAGAATTTCACGGAATTGTTTATCGTGCGGTTCGTCCTCGGCATGTGCGAAGGTTCTATCACAGCTGGCTTCTTGATTGTCAGCGCAATGTTTTACACTCGCAAAGAACAAACTTTGAGGGTGGGGTACTGGTGTACGTGCACTGCCGCCCTGTAAATTATTGCTCCTGATCTTAGTGGACATGTTCAGTCTTGATGAGCGGCATTGGTGTGGCTGTTGTTAATGTGACATGCGATCATCCGCTGAGAGACTTACAGCACATATCATTTCCAACCTTCTTGCATTTGGCTCACTGCATATCCAAACGAACGGCTTCGAACCATGGCAATGGTTGGTGTTGTTTGCTCGCTCATGGCGTATCACCGCTGAAGAATCTGTTGTAGGTATATGATAATCATTGGTACCGTAACACTGATACTTGCCATATGCTTTGGGTGAGTTTAGTTTGTTTCACGCTGATGGTACCTGACCTTAATGTCAGGTTTTTGTTCCCCGATTCACCAACCACTGCGTGGTTCCTCACACCGGACGAGCGCGTGAAGGCTATCCAGCGGATCAAAGTGAGTCTTCAATCATACCAAGTACTATCTGCTCAACTGTTTTAGGAAAACCAAACTGGAGTCGAAAACAAGCACTTCAAGATGGAGCAGTAAGCGGTTTGTTGCCCGTTCCATTAACCATTGATATACCTGAGACGTAGATTCATGGAAGCCATGCGTGACCCGAAGACATGGCTTTTTGCCGCCTTTGCAGCCTTCGATAACGTTCCAAGCTCGCTTATTAACCAACAATCGCTCCTCGTGGCCTCACTCGGCTTCACTTTCTTTCAAACGACTCTTTTGACGATGATACCGGGCGTAATCGAGATTCTTACCATTTACTCCGGCGTTAGGCTGGCAGCACGTCTCAAGAATGGTAGAGCGTATGTTGGTGCTATATATTTCGTGCCGGCTTTGGTAGGTATCGCGTTAGTGAATCTCCTGCCATGGAGTGACACGGCTGGTTTGTTAGTGGGCCAGTTCATGAGTACGTGCACTTTGGCGGTATACCGTTACATGAGTGGTGGCTCACGCTTCCATAGCCGGCATTTGTACCACAGGATTCGTGGTTGCCTTGTCTTGGCTCGGTAATGTAACGGCTGGCCATACAAAGAGGGTAAGGTCTGGTTTTGTCAGATCTCTAAAACAGACATTTCATATCAAGTCATCTGTACAGGTGATCACCAACGCCATCATATTGTCGGCTTTCTGTATTGGAAATATTGTTGGTCCCCTCCTTTGGCAAGCTCAGTATAAGCCGCGGTTCGTCCATGCGTTTACTTCCGCCTGTTAGTATACAATTCACGCAACTACAGATATCATGTTCCCTGGGCTGTTATAGCAGTGTGCTATTGCGTCTGTCCGATGATCTTACTCGTCATCCGCGCCCTTCTCAACCGAGAGAATCGAAGACGGGACTCGGAGCCTTCGAACGAAGTTGAAGAGTACTATATCGAGAAGGTAACCGAAGACGGTAAGCGGATTGAGGTCAAAGTGGACAAGGTGAAACGAACCCCTCTCCTACGTTGCTTGGTTTCGTTCTTTTGCAAGTTATCTCGCACGCTGATATCTTTGTTTTGTAATAATTGCAGGAATTCTTGGACTTGACAGATCGCCAGAACCGTGACTTTAGATACGTCCTGTAGCCTCTTCGTTCTACTGTGTATTTCTATGTATTAGAATTTCAGTCGTGTTTGGGTTACCAGAAATCCTGGCATGTACGAAAATACGGCGGGATGGTTAGCTTAGCAACCCCCCCCAGATGGGGAATTCAGACGCGAAGAGGTGCTGGGTCATCTTGCGAATTTCGCTCGTCACCGTTTTCTCAGACGTTGAACATTGAAACTTGAAACTTAGCTTCAACAACCGGCACCCGATGTTCGTGTAGTGTCGATTGGGCGACGCCGCGGAGAACCCTCTGTGGCTACCGCCGTCACTAATAAGTCGTTGGCGTTCTTTCCATGACCGTCATCGAATTATCTTCCGAGTGCATTCATCGGCTCGTTGTCCGCGAGAGCAATGAAGTTCTAGCTCCCTACTCAGTTGTTACAAACACGGAGATACAGTGGAGGCTTCCTGTTGCAGCGACCTCACGGTTAGAGCGTCTTTCAGACGCAGACGAATGCACTTGAATTTCGTTGTGAAGTGCACCTCCTTTCGGTCACGTATTATGCAGAGATCATAACCAAATACCATCCAGGCAACACTCACCTTTGTCGAGGTCCACTGTGATAGACCGACCCCTATGGAAATACCAGCGCTGAGCGGTACGTCTGGGAAGGGGAATCCTGCCGTGATGGGTTTGTATCGCTATCCAAATGGAACGATCACGTGACCACCAAAAAGGCCTACCGACACACGTAGGATTGAAGTGAAATGTATGGGTCAGTTCCGTGCATGTCATGTATGCCTGATTGTTCCACAGTCTGCTTCAAATGGTCGGTCACACAGCTGGTGTCAAAAGTCGTGTCCGACAGGGTGATGGCAATTACCAGCGAGAAGCGAAGATATGCATTCAGCCAAGCTGAATAATGATGACATGCGACTATCTAATCTGGGAACATTTATTCTGAGATGAGGAGTAACGGAGATTGGCATATGGGCATACCTAGAGGAAAGCAACCGCAAGCTGTTTACTTCAACTTGGAGAACAGCTTCGGTGCAGCGCACGCCTTGGCATGCACTGTAAGTACAATTAAAGAGGCATTCAAATTCGAGACCTACGTCGACGCAATGCATCATGCTAGGAAACAGTATTAGGAAATTGTAGAACTGAAAAATTTGCCACGACGCACTGGACTATCATCGCGGGTCATTGCGGACGCATTTGGTTAGCTAAGTCAGTGAGGAGACCACGAACAACGATACGCACAGCTATAAAAGCTCGACGTTAGACAGGACACCGGCGAGCTACAGTAGATAGAAACTTACAGTTCCTCCACGCAATCCTCACCCTTGTGGCCTTGGCCGGACGATACCTTTTCTTGACAATGCTCAAAGTGTCGCGTCAGGGGTGCGCACTTGACGGCATTCTTGCATTCCTCGCGGATTATGGGATGTGGCTAGACATACAGGTGTCAGCGTTCAAAATTGCAAACCCACGATAACTGGAGAAGACCCTCGAACATCTTCAGGTTCCTCCGCTTCTGTTTCCGCTTCCGTTTCCTCTGCCTCTGCTTCGACTTGTTCAACCTCTGCCTCGGCGGCCTTTTCTTCCTGGTGTGTAGCAGACTCGACCTTGTCCTGGTCTGCTTCTGCGTGAACGACGTTCAGGAAGGAAGAGAAGAACGACGAGAGGCTCATTGGACGCGACTTTTGCGTGTTGCAAATAGTAAACTTTTCCGGTCGTTGGCCCCCGACTTTTCTTGCCGAAAACAACTTCTCGCGAGATTACGGGTTACAGTCTCTTCAGTCGGAGATTGAAATCGGTGGTCCGCGCCGCACCGGACTACCGCGGTCCGGTGCTCCCGCTGCCCACAACTGACGCTGTGTGGTCGTTGCTGTGGCCTCCCATGCTCGGTCGACTAAACAACGTTCGCACTGCGCTGTCAGGCCTGATCCCTGTACTGAAAAGACCCGTTGACAGTTCACAATATCGTTCGGCCATGACGTCAAGTACGTCCTTATCTGCACCTCACATGCACCGCGGAGGTTCCTAACTCGTCATGACTTGTTAGCATCTCAGCAACCAGAAGTCGCAACTTTCGCAGCTGGATGTTTCTGGGGAGTCGAACACATCTTCCTCAAACACTACCCTCCAGCGGAGAACAAGGGAATCCTAAAGACCTCGGTAGGGTATACCGGAGGCGAGACTACCTCTGTCAACCCGTCCTACCGAGAAGTGTGCACTGGAACTACAGACCATGCTGAGGCAGTCAGGATTGAATTCGACCCTACCATCGTGCCTTACGCGGAACTTGTAGGCGAGTCGACGTCACCTCTCGCCCTCGACGGTAATCTCACATCATTGACAGAATTCTTTTACCGCACACACGATCCGGTAGCTGTGAATCGACAAGGACCAGACGTTGGTTCCCGTGCGTCGTCACCTACTCGATAGTAAAACCCGAGATCTTACCAGTACTGACCTCGTCGCCTCACGCCGCAGAATATCGGTCTGCGATCTTTACGCACAGTCAGGAGCAGCGGTCGATTGCGGAGCGTGTAACGAAAGAAGTGCAAGATAAGCATTTTACCCCCAAGGGCCAACTGATTGCGACAGAGATTCAGGATGCAGGTCCTTGGTATGATGCCGAGGACTACCACCAGCTATACCTGTATAACAATCCAAGCGGGTACCAATGTCCAACACATTACTTGCATTGGTGAGGAGTTTTTTGTATATATGTTGGCATACATGGATGGAATTGTCGCGTGTATAATTTGGAAGGTTGGAAGAAGCGGACGTCGAGACCAGGGGGGTGATCCCAAACCTGAATATGATATGTGTAACGTACCATTCGATGTGGAAGAGGCAACTGAAGCTACTTGAAACATACCGTGCAGTATGAAGTTGTAACAAGTTCGCGAGGGGTTATTTGTGGGGAATAGATTACATCTTGCTGATGCAGTTCCCACCCGCGGAGGGCAGGGGAATCCTGAGGACTAGCGTGGAATGCACTGTACCAGAAAAACAGTCCACGTGGAAGTGGTTAGAATCGAGTCGAGCCCTCGCCTCATGGGAGGAAGGAAGAATTTTTCTATCTTGCTCGCGACACGACATCAATCAAACAGCGGTTCCAATTCCTCTCAGCTCGCCAACTTGGCTATATTCACTCGGTCCAGAACAAACTCAAGCAGAACGCGTCAGTCTGAAAAGCTTGGCGGTCCCGAAACCATACGGAACACTACCACGACAAACTACACACACTTGAAAGCACTGCCCGACTCATCGATTGAGAAAGAAAATAGTAGATACAATCATCTTCCACATCGAGACGCCATCAGAGGAATGCCAGCCCGTTCCTTTTGTTCGTAACAAGGGTGGGTAAAGGTGCCAAACGGGCGATGTCAACGTCGACCACAACGACGAGTGTGGGCCTGACTCAACGCTCTGCACCGTCGGTTCTCATCATTGGCGTTATGATAGTGGAAGAATCAATGAAGAAAAGAGAAAAAAAGGGCACACGAGATTAAATAGAGCAAGGCGTGGGATTGTTCACGTGATCCGGGTGCTGGTCCTTGGTGTCTGGCTCGTTTGGGGTGAGCAGGATGCCTACTGCACACAGAATTCCAGAGAACAGCGCCGTCCACGGCTTTCTCTCCAAATGCGACCCGAAGGTGGAGATATATGTTACCCACGTCGACACTAGTAGTCCAACCCATCGCAAGTGAGTTTATGCGTTTCGCGTTCCCTATGACGTCTCGTCAGCTTGCAGGACAGAGGTCGATTCTTCACACTCCTTGGCGTGAACCTGTCTTTCACTTTTCTGTTGTTGCGACGCATATACAGCGGTTTCTACCGCTACGGAGTCCTGTTTGCCATCAGCAAGGCGGTCCCCTCATTGTCTTCCAATGTCCCCGCCCCCACTCTCGGCTGGGCGCTTCTGGGAAACATCCTGCTCGATCTGTTCATTTTCACCATCTTCCTTCCCATAGTTCTCGACTTCGCGAAGGGCTTGGCCATGCTCCGACTTCGATATGGCTTCCCAAAGGCGGAAGTTGTTTTCCGGAAGCCTACAACAACCACGATGGTCAACATCGCGGTTGAGGCACCGCAGAAGAAAGATGCATTCTTAAAGGATTTACTGCAACGTGCCGTCGACCCGGAAGAAATCAAACAGATGAATTTCGGCATGCCGTGGGAAGAGTGGACGTATGACTACAAGGCCATGGCAGCTGCGAACGAGGCAAATAAGAATGGATCGATAAAGTCTCAAACGTGGGATCTGAGCACTTGGATCAAGGTAAAACCGGGATGGTCGGTCATTCAACACAATGGAGAGGTGGACTACCAAACTAGGCTTGAGATGATGGAAAAGCTCAAGGTGAGTCACACCCCAAAATGACGGATTTTTCTAATGCTGTCGCTGGACTCTAGGATAAACTACAGGAGATGGACAAAGAGCATGTTTTCCTACAAATGACCGAAGTCATCCGGACGCGCACCGTGTACACGAACGGTGCTCCTCAGCCCATGCCGGCAGAAGTTGACGACATCATTTCTGGTATATTCAAGAGCAACGATCTGGACTTTGGTGAAATAATGAGGGACATTTCTATGGATATCCCACCGAGTTTCGTGTCTGGGTCGAAGGATGATTGACATGTAACAAGTTCGTTTTGCGCCATGTTTTCGCTATTGTCATCCGCGATATGTGTATTCCAGGTCTGTTTGACATATTTTTCGTCACGTTTAGCCTCAATGCTACTTTAAGCATGGCGCTTTTAATATGAGCGGCCAGGCAACCACATCGACAGAAAATCATATCCATTGTGTACGAAGGACTCGCTACGTCCCAAATGTTTTTAGTCGCTCTACTGTAGCTTTCTTCAGCTAGGAGGTGTTTCAGCAACATGATACCGTCTGTTTAAATACCACGATTGACTCACCGACGGACTGATTCCATCCCCTTCGAAATAGGCCAAAACGAACTGCTCAGCAACCCAATCACTTTCTACTGATCCCAAGTCCCTGAACACTAACCTCCTGGGTTGTTTATTGTCTCCAGTCGGCGCGGTGACTAGTACATCGAGAGGGGTACCCTTCGTAAGTGCGGCGTTTGGGAAGGGTGTCTTGAGCTTGCGTAACGGTGATTGTATAGCAAATTCGGTTTCTGGCGTGAGCAGACCGCGAGACTTTTCAAGCTGAACTCGGGCGGTGAGCGCTCGCATAAAGCCGTCGCGAAGATGTGTGTAGGAGGTGTTCCGTGTGGGTACTTGATCGCGGGTGAGGGTTTCCTCAAGAAAGGACCGATTAACCGGAAGGCAATCCTGACGTACCTATACGGATGACACAAGTGGTATTTCGAACGATGTGGTCGATCTTCTCTTCTGGTGCAGCCGCGACGGGTACCTGGGGTGAAGTGGGGTAAGAACTTTCGCCGTCCATATTATAAGAGTGCAAGAAATGTTGCCCTCCCCTTACTTTCAATTTCGGGTCATTCAAGTCAGCGTAAAACCCAACGGAGTATACCTTGATCCCTAGAAAGGACACCGTTCGCGTGCCGACGCCGACCAGCGACAGCTTTGGAAGGGGGAACTTGGAGGGTATTTGTAGTGTCTTTGGGAATGCTATTGAAGTCCCTGGATCGACTATCGGCGAACATGTTAATACGTCGTGGGACGATATAAGAGGGGGCTAGGAACGGTGTACCCTACTTTCGAACTCCTCTCCATCGGGTTGTTGGACAATCTGCGGTGCTTCGAGATGGACCTTGTTGGCTCGATGTAAGGCGTATGAGACACCGAGAATGGAGGCAGCCCCCCACAGTACCACGGGCTTGACACGCGAGCGCGCAATGTGGGACCCTGACGCCGTAGTGAACTGGCGTGTCGTTGCATGGACTGGGACGCGCGTCGACCACGCCCTGAACGACGCCAGCGACTTGACAAAGAGCGACATGTCGTAGCACAAGTTGTACAACAAATTGATTGTAAGGACTAGTGGGGTGGGCCGGGCCGAGTCGGACCGCTGCCTCCCGTCCGGTCACTCAACGAGTTGTCCCCGCACAAACGACCATCAAAAAATGCAGGAAGAACTACAACGGAGTATCAAAACGTTCCTACCGCCCGCACTTCTCTCTACAGTATAAGAGCCACTTCGAGCATCCTCTCAACCGTTCGTCTACACGACCAAGGACCACATACTGTCAGATTTGACAAAATCATCCCCAGGTTTCGCGTCACAATGAGAGACAAAACATGCCCGACAGGCACGGACATCGTCGTTTACGTTCTCCCCATCCTTGCTGCTCACTACCTCATGGGAGTGTTGGTGCAACTCAGGAACACGGCCCTGCTTCGTGTTGCTTTGCTACCGATCGTACCGTGGCTTGCCTGGCGGGCCTTCTTGTTATTCGATTTTTCTTGTGGGGACCATGAAAAAGCGCAAGGAAACGCTTTATTCGCCGTGAGTCTCCCATATCATTCTCAATTCTCTTTAAAAGAAGGTGGATATTAAATTCGCGCTGCAGGGTCAAATGGCAGCCATATGCATGCGAACAACCATTTGGGCGATGGTGCAAGAACCCTACGTTCGTGACAACGTTCCGAAAAATCAGTCGACTAGCGTTCCTATGGCCCTGTGGAACGTGTGGGATCTATTCTTAAATACACGCGGTATTGGTTGGAACTGGTCGCAAGGAATTCCCATTCCACGGCGATCTAAGGAAATAACTTCAAAAACCCAATTCTTGATATACGCAGCACCGCGCGCGGTTCTCTATGGTCTCGCTTTCGACGCCTTCACAGAAGCCATTCGCAGTTTCTCTTCAAATCTCACCTCGTTGCAAGGCGAAACCATCTTTAACCCCTCTCTACCGGTGGTTTCCAGGTACCTGCGTGCGCTGCAGATAACGTATCTTGCCATTTGGTTGGCATACTTCGCCATGCAATGGGGATACTATTCCCTCTCCATTGTGCTTGTTTCCGTATTCCGCCAACACCCGTCGCAGTGGCCACCTTTGTTCGACAAGCCGTGGTTATCTACTTCGTTGAGCGAAATCTGGGGGAAAAGGTGGCATCAAATGCTCCGCTTCATTTTTGCTTCGTGCGGCGGGATACCCTTGGCATACCTGTTCGGTCGTACCGGCGGTATTCTAGGAACATTCCTGATGTCAGGCATCTTCCACGTCGTCGAATTTCGTGCCGCCGGACGAGGGGGTAGTTCCATGATAGTGGCCGGCTTCTTCTTTATGAATGGCGTCGGAGTATTACTGGAGCGTGCATGGTCCAAAAAGGTCCTGCCGGGCCGTCGTGTGAGGGGCATCTGGGGATGGATATGGACATTTTCGTGGATGGCATTCTGGGGAGTTCCACTCCTCGACCAATGGACAAGAGCGGGACGTTTTGCTGCGGATCCGCTCCCTGGTGGTATCAAACCGACGATGGCTTTGCTTTCGTTGGGGCTTCCTCAAGGTGCTGATAAAGGATTCGTCCTGAAGTGTCTATGTTTTGGAACAACAGCACCATTCGTCGTATATTCCTTGTTTACACTCCCCTAGTCGTTGGTCACGTCGGTATCGTACTCCAATTGTGCTACTTCATTTTCTACCTCGAACAATAGAACTCAAGTATCTCGAAATCCGAGTAACCTAAGAGGGCTTCTTCGTTGTGATGCTGTTTCAAGTCCCATCAATCCGTATCATCGTTACCCATACCACGCCACACGGAGATTACAATGATGAAACTGCACAAGGAAACCACGACTCTATTGTACTCCGACGACTGCGTCCACGAGACATGGAAGCCATAGGCGTAGAATGACTAGAAGTAGGCGAAGGTCCAGCAGCATCCCGCGTTGGCGATGCAGCCAGAAATGGCGGCGAATTGCTCTGGCCAACGATGACAGAAGCTAATGTCAACGGAGACAAAAAAATCAGCACAGATAGTGCAGATGACAGTGAAAGTCGTTTCCAGGCGTTGTTTAGTATTATCCGATCGAGGTCGTCCTTGGTGGGCTTACGAACTTAGGAAGGGCAAACCATCGGGAGGACGCTCCCTCATCGTCAGTGGCCCCTATCGAACCTACATCCTCACCCTCACGACGAACAGCGATTAACTCTTGTCGTTTTCCCTCGCCGTCGTTGTGTTTGAAAAGGTGACAGGAGTTTTCATAGGCCCAGCTCCAGGTATGCGAGTTACTAACGACCGTCTTGTGATAACTGCCTTGCAACCAGCCAACATTAACATGGCGTTAACAGGTGGCGGAGTCGATGCATCATGGTGAGTCCATCGATGCCTTGGCCTTGGATAATATATATCTCTTAGTATGCGGTAAAGGTCGGCCATGTCCCAGCGTGGCAGCTTGCACCGCAGGTTGTATGTATCGTGGCAAGTGCTGTTCCTGGACTGACGCGCGGTTCATTGCCTACTAGAAATAATCAGTGTCAAAACATAGATGTCGACACCGAAAAGGGGGTGGAGGATTCAGGTCGACCAGATATGCTAGTGCCGCTATGCAATATCAAGTCTCCTGATGTAGGTCTCCAAAAGGCTGGATACCGAAGACTTTCCTTCGAAGAATGACTTCACCGCCGATGTGCTGCGAACTTGGTACGAAGTACCATCTTCCCTTGAGAAGCTGTCGGCAAGGCCCTGATTATTCTACTGCAGATAATGCCTTTAAGTATCCATGGTTGAACGGTCGCGTGCGTCGTGCCTATGACGAGATTCATCGGACGTGTCAGCGTCTAAGTTGTTGTGAATTCTAGTTGTGCAGTCAACCATCCTCGCACAACTCGTTGTAGAAACGATCGCGCACCCCCCGTCAACGAGCGCAGAGTATACAACGTGTAGTGTTATGGTTGTGTACCCCAAGCAATTATAATGTTAACCATATCGATAGCCTGCTGACTGCTTCCGAACTTCTTTTGTCGCGCATTCCAAGATGTATGAACGTCAATGAACACTATGGGCTCGTACCTGCCAGCTTTAACATATCCTTGGCAGTCTTGTAGCCCCACAGCCTTCGCACTTTCGCATCCAGCCTTGATTCTGGAAAAGCGATTCAAATTCGTAATGAAGAACTTAAACACGAGGAGAACCACGTACTTCCTGTGGTCTATGGAAGATTTGCTGCAGGAGACTCTTTGAATCTCCAGTGCTGACTTAAATGGTTTGGGAGGTCTATGGAAATTGAAGTTGGTTCCCTCGAACCAATCCACGATCAGAACCATGCCGCCGTACGGATTACTATTTCCCTGCTTGATCGTACCGCCTTGGAAGCGAGGTCTACCCATAGGAAGCCCACGAACATCCGCACGACGGTAGTCCGCCCTGAGTTTCTCAAGTGTATTACGCTGGCTGTCGTTCTTTGCCGCGTACACTTTCCAAGCGTAGTTTCCGACGTGCCAAACGCCGATTCCCTCCCGGCTGTTTTGCTTATCTTTCCACAATAATGTCTGAGTTACTGCTCTTCCGCCACTTTGATACGTGAACTTTATGTCACCGGACATGGCGACTGTGGTAGGATGACTATCAGGGAGGGATGAAAGGTTTCAGGTAGCATTCTTACCGACAGGGAGGTTTGCGATCGATCGTCAGCAGGTTGCACTCGACGTAGGAGCCGTGTTTTTATATAGGCGCGTTCCATTGCGGATGTAACATTCCCAGATGGCTTATCGCACATTCACGGTAGGAAGTGTATTTCCATAATTATATGAAATTGGGGCACGATGAGGGCTTCTGGGACCAATCTCCTTCAAACATCAGAAAAGGTTCTGATGCTCGAGAAGGTGCGCATACCTTTCCCGGCGCGTTGAGGCACTGCACGGATAACAGGGTTCAGGTTGTGTGCAACGTGACTGATTACGACCCACTTTAATTTGCAGTCTGCGCCAAGTGTTGGACCGCAGGTGCAGGCTAGCTCATACAGAGAAAGCACAGTCTAACAACCGTCTCCTAATCTAAGATAATCGATGCTTGGGAATCAAGGGGAGAGGCCGGTGGACGTATAGTTCTCCGCAGGAACCGACATCAACGCCCACCTGCGTCCGTTGCGAGTGTACATTGGATAAAGCGCTCCGCTGCACCCGTCTTTCATTACTCGTTTCTCCAATTCCATGCTGTTCGGTTGAAAGAGATGAGTGACACAAACATAACTACAATAAAGACCACGTACAGGTCATCGAATTCGTCATTATTTTCTGGAGTTATAGCCTTACGGAAAAAGCGAGTGTGCTGCCCGGTAAAAGATGTAAGGTTATTCCGGTAGACCGACAGAAAGTACATATGAGAATAGACTTACTGCGGAATTCTCTCTCCTGAGTTTGAGCTCCTCAAACCCACCGAATCGCGTGTCCTCGCGGACGACTTCAAAGTCATCGTGTTGGTATTCGTCGAGCATGACTTGTTCTAGAGTAAGCGGGCTCCCAAATTACGGAACGCCCCTTTATATACACGGTCTCTGATACTACCAAATATGGTGTCCCTCGTCACGTTGCTCTGCACACAAGTCTCCATCCATCCAGACGTTCAAGTGAATTTACGTCCTATATTGCACCGGCACCGGCAAGGCGCTCGAGATACGAGCCTCACTATAAGTGGTAAGTTTTCTCTCGAGCGTTCATTGCCATGGGGGATGGTGGCGATTGTTGCTGTTGTTCCCCGGACCAAGCGATGCATCCATTTCATACCGCATTGTCCGCGTTGCGTTTCTAACCGGACAACGTACCTTCATCTTCAAACTATGCTGTTTCTCGTGCATTAGATTCAATCAATTCGACGGACGTAGAATGCTCTAACCGCTATGAGTGAGACAGGACGAAAGAAGTTGAGGGGGGACGGTGATACCGCTACGGAATTGCGGTTGCGTCGTTATCGTCAACTTCTTGCATCGCGATATTTCTCGCTTGCACCCCTTCAGAAGGCGTCAAATTGTAAGCTGTAACTGAATCGCTGATCGGGGTGATGCCGCTCATCTGGAAAACGCATCGGATAAGCAGTCTGTACGTACGGTAGACTCTCCGATGCCGGTGCGATGATGTTTGATGGAGTGTTGTAATGTTATCTGCGGATATCGGTTACTGAGCACTGAACAGACGCGGCCAGACAACCACTATCAGCTAGGGAGTGGTTCTTTAGTGTGAGCAGCCGGGCACACACATCTAGAGAAAATTATATGCGAGGGACTCGCTACGACCCAAATGTTTTTGGTCGCCATCCTTTCAACCGACCAAGGGACCACGTACTACCCATCGTGATGAGAGACAAAGTATGCCCGACAGGCAGGGACATCATTGCTCACGCACTCACGTTCTTCCCATCCTTTCTGCTCAGTGCAACTTAGAAATACAGCCCCGCTTCGCGTTGCCTTGTTACTCATGATACCGTGGCTTACCTGGCGGGCTTTCTTGTTATTCGACTTTTGCTTGTGGAGACCATGCAAAAGCACAAGGCAACGCACTATTCATTGTGAGTATCACCAGCTCTGACCAAGAAGAAAGTGGATGCTAAATTCGCTCGCATGTCAGAGTCAAATAGCAACCATATACATGCGAGCATCCATTCGGGCGATGGTGCAAGAGCCCTGCATTCGTGACAACGTTCCGAAAAATCAATCGGCCAACGTTCCTACCACCTTGTGGAATGCGTGGAATTTACTTTCAACTTCGCGCGGTATTGGCTAGAATTGGTCGTAAGAAGTTCCTGTTCCACGGCGATCTAACGGAATAAATTCAAAAACCAAACTCTTGATATACGCAGCACCGTGCACGGTTCTCTAAGCTCTCGCTTTCGACGCCTTTACAAAAACCATTCGCAGTTTCTCTCCGACTGTCAGCCCGTGGAAAGGCGACGCCATCTTCGACCCTGCTCTACCGGTGTTTTCCAGGGAACTGCGTGCATTGGAAAACCGCAGTAAACGAAAGAGAACTTATAGAAGTGCCATGTCAACTTCTACGCGGGGATGTCGGAGAGTGTGCGGATACATAGTGACTCGTGTTTATAGCGCGTTTCGTCCTACCGTATTTTAGTATCATACGAGGTTACAATGAGGAAGACGAACCGCTTGGGAAGACGTGGTAAGCATCGTGAGGCTTGAGCACCGGTGCGGCCAACGAGGCACTTCACCACCAGCAGCCATAGCAGCCGCATTAGACGAGTCAGACATAGAATTCGCATCGGATGCTTCAAGTATAGGTGCAACCGCATCAGGTGCAGTGGCCGTCGTAGTCAAGTTAGCCGCAGCGATCGTAATATCCTCGAGGGTCATAGCAGCTGTGGCAGCCTTAGTATCACCAATCCGAGCCGGGGTGCCTTCCGTGTCTTCGGCGAACAGAGCTAACCGATCTTTCTCTCGCTTTGGCAGTTCGTCCACCTCCAAGGACACGCTCCCGTATAGCTCCATATCCAAGTCCTTCAACTGTTGCAAAAACCCTGCATTGGGCGATACTTGTGGCCGCACGCGTATGATCTTCCCTAGCGCTTCTTTCAAGGTCATTCCCTTTCGTTTCATCAAGTACGCTGCGACAACCATAGGCGATCTCGAGATCCCTGCGGAACAATGTACTAGTATCTTTCCTTTCCCCTTCTTCGATGCTAGCGCTTTATCGATGAGGTCACAAGCTGCGTCGGTGACCTTGGCGATGGACGACGAGGCAGAGTCGCTGATAGAGAGACGTTGGTAAACCACGCCGTCCACCCGTGCTGAAGGACTAGCGCCGATGCTGAGGACATGAGTGATGGAATTTTTCGAAAGAAATGGCTTGGACGATGCTGCAGAGCACGGTCCTAGATACAAGGAGGGGGGAACTACGAGCGAGGCCGAGTCTTGTGAGGCTTGAGACGCTTGACGCTTGCCGCCCATCTCAGTGACAACGAGTGAGTGTGTACTGGCGGTGAGGCGTTCGCTGAGGAGAGTGCCGCGGGGTTTCCCGGCCCGAAACGGACAACACTTGTAATCTCAGATCTCAGATCTCTGGAGGATCCGTTTGTGAAGAGACCCGGACAGACTGGTCCGCATCTACCCAGACGGTACGCAATCTCGTTTCGATCTCGACATGTCTGACCATTTCACTTTGGGTGAGGACCCCCTGCCTGTCGGGCATATTCTGTCTATCATCATGAGAAAACGAGGATGATTTGAATCAGACAGTATGTGGTCCTGGATCGTGTAGGTAAATGGTAGAACTTCTAGAAGGATGCTCGCAGTGGCTCTCATGTTGCAGAGAGAAGCGCCGGTAGTAGCATCACTTTCATATTCCGTAGTTCTTGTTCGTTCATTTTTTGAAGGTCACTTGTGCGGGAACAACGCATTGAGTAGTCGGACGGGACGAGTGGTCTGACTAAACAGGTCTGACAGTCAACCTGAGAGTTGGAGTACTACATGTCGCTCTGTGTCAAGTCGCTAGCGTCGTTTAATTACCATGGACCAGCCCGAAACTACTTCCAGTCTGGTCAATGGCTATTCGCCATGCAGTCTTCAAGATTTCAGGGGGAGGCGAGTAACGTCAGAGCATGAGAATGATACGATAAGCAGACCTTATTTTCCTACAAAACCAGAGCGCCTGTAGGCTTCCCATCATCCTCCGAATCACCCACTCGGACGACCGTTGGGCCACTCAAGGCTTGCTTACACGATCATGGATGGTGAACCACTCCACTACCGATTTTGAGAAATCTGGAACTCATGATATTGTGACAGAGAAAATTTGTCCAACAGGCAGGGATGCCGTCGTCTATATCTTGCCTATCTTCGCCATGCAGTATTTTATGGGGGTGTTGGTGCAACTGAAGAACACCGCGTTGTTTCGCGTTGCGTTGCTACCCATCACACCGTGGCTTGCATGGCGGGCCGTTTCAGCACTCGACCTTTCTTGTGGAATCCACGAGAAAGCCCAGGTAAACGCCATTTTCGTCGTGAGTATCCGTTCACTTTCATCCAGACGCATTGGATCGTAAAGTCCTGAAACAGAGTCATATCATGATGTTGTCTTTGCGAACGACCGTTTGGGCCATGGTCCAGGAACCCTACATCCGAGGCAATGTTCCAGCTAGCGTTCCCGCGGCCTTTTGGAATGCATGGGATCTACTTCTCAATTCGCGTGGTATTGGTTGGAATTGGTCGCGAGGAATCCCCGTTGCAAAGCCATCACTCGAAACAAACTCGAGGATTCGATTCTTGGTGCACGCTGCGATACGCGTGTTCTTCTATGGACTGGCTTGGGACGCCTTCGCGGAAGCGGTCTGCAGTTTCTCGCCAAATCTCGGTACTTGGAGTGGTGACTCCATCCTCGACTATTCTCTTCCACTCGTACCCAGATATCTGCGTGCCCTAAAGATATTATATCTCTCCATTTGGTTGACCTACTTTGCATTACATTGGGCATACTATTGTCTCGCCATTGTGTGCATCATCATCTTCTACCAACATCCATCACAATGGCCGCCTTTGTTTGACAAACCGTGGTTATCCACATCGTTGAGCGACTTCTGGGGGCGACGATGGCATCAGATGTTCCGCTTCCCTCTGGTCTCATTGGGTGGAGGGCTTTCGACATATTTGTTTGGTCGCCTTGGCGGTGTTTTGGGAACATTCCTGACATCGGGCATCTTCCACGTCATCGAACTCCGCGCAATTGGGAGAGGAGGTAGTACTGCGGTGCAGGTGGGCTTTTTCATCGCGAATGGCATCGGGATGCTGCTAGAGCGAGTTTGGGCCAAGAAGACGGGCCGTCGCGTCGGAGGTATCTTGGGATGGATATGGACGTTCTCGTGGATAACACTCTGGGGTCTTCCTGTAGTAGACGAGTGGGCGAAGGCAGGTCGTTTTGCCGTGGACAGGTTCCCGGGTGGGGCCAAGCCTACAATGGCCTTGCTTTCGATGGTGCTCCCGCCTGAGGTCGACAGGGGATATGCTTTGCAATGTCTATGTTTCGGAACGTCGCTACCATTCGTCGTATACACGCTATTCACGCTGTCCTAGCTGTCGGCTAGATCGGTACCACTGTATTCCATGTGATGAGATTTCGGAAAAGGTGTGGATGTGTGATTGTGCACCCCAAGTATCCGTCTTTGCAGCAATCCACCATACAAAATGGCTCAGCCGAGCTTCCTTCCAGCCTTGCCTCAGTCCGACATCGTCCAAGCTGCCCAGGTAATACTTTCGTGCCCCCACCCCAACAATGTTGGCTCAGGAGGCTCGTAGTTGATACAGCAAGCCTATTCCCCATCCAGTGTGCAAGTGTCGTCCGATACGCAGCGCAGACTGCAACAGGAACTTTTCGACATTCAGAAGCGATACGAGGCCTGGGGGCTGGTCATTCCGTTCTTGAACCACGAGGATTTCAACGTGCAGTTCTTCGGTGCACATACCGTCCAAGTCAAGATCGCTCGTGACTGGTGGGTCCGCCTATAATGACAGCTTTTCGCTGATCACCAATAACGTATCTAACTTACATCGACAGGGAGTCCTTTCCGCCTGATGATGCACCTTTCCTGCGAGATCTACTCTTAGAACTTATATCGCATGCTGTTCTGTCGGGCAAGAACAAGGTTATTCTACGGAAACTATTCGTCGCTGTAGGTGCACGCGCATCAAAAGTGTTCAGTGGTTTATACGGCTCCGCAGATCACGTCCTTGGCTCTGAAGCTTGCCACAGGAACGCCTTCTGGATGGCCAGATTGGATAGTATCGACCGTAGAATTTCTGTCCAGTCGAGGTGTGCCGACAAGGAGTCTTCTCGAATTCCTTTCCATCGTAGCGGAGGAGGTCGAGTCAGCGGATTTGGTGGGGCCAAGGAAGTGGGTCCTCTCAGTTTGACACATCAGCCCTGACGATAGCGCTATTAGGATGCAAATGAAACAGACACTTCTCGACGCGTCTCCACTCGTCGTGCGAGCCATCACTGGAACCATCTCCCAACCCCGCTCCCAGATAATCGCGCGTGAAGTAGAGCCTGCATTGAAGTGTTTACAAGCATGGATGTCTGTCCTTCGTGCAGAGTGAGTGCTGGCGTCGCACTCGTTTTGCTTGTGGTCGAACGTTCATCTTGCTGCCCTCAGCGATATCACCCCTTTAATACCATTACTCATACTACTGCTCAACCCTTCGACACCGGATGCCGAGCTAGACCCCGATGTTTTCACACCGGCTTCGGATACGCTACAAGAAATCATGTCCTGCTCGCCTTTGGCTGCTGGAGCAGGAACTGCAACGTTGACAGAGCCACTACTCCTCTGGCTTGATATATGGGGAACCCAGATACTGCGATCGAGTTCTTCACGTATGTTTACACATCTACACCAACCTAGTTAGGTGATCATTCGTTTCTCTAGCGGAACATTTGACCGACGTATCTCATTCCCTGTGCAAACTGATCACTACACTCGGTGACCATTCCAACATATACTTTGCCTCTAATATCACATCCCACAAGCTTGTGCCGGGTTCTCAGCAGATGAGATCACAGTTAATACAGGGCTTCCTCAGGTTGCTGTTGAGTTATACTGGGTTGCCTGGGTATTATGGTGTTGATGAGGAAGAGAGCGAGATGACACTTGGGTTTTGGTATCTCTTGCAAGAGTCTCTGTGGGGCGTCGATTTTGATGAGGACGGCGAGGGTAGGGAGGTGTCTTCATCACCATTGGTGGAAGAGGAGCAGAATCGGATGGCCGTGGTGCATGCTGTCTACGCTGAGTTGGTCAAGGTTTTGCGGAGGAAGGTTGCGTGGCCCCCCCAAAACGTACTTGAATCCTGGACGAAAGGTCAGTTGTGTGTTCGTGATGGTTATCTCGCGGCTGACTCGTGGTTACCAGACCAGGTGGAGAAATTTCAAGTGTAGGTATCGCTTCCAACCTAGTTAAATGTCCTAACCAGAGATCAGGTATCGAAGGGATGTCGGAGATACGCTGATAAACGCGTACGTCCCAGGTGTTGGACACCGAGACAATCCCTGATCGGAAACCAGATACTATATTCTCCGAAATGACATGCTAGCATATTACCTCAACGACATTCAAGAACGTCTCCTACATTCGGCGGCACAGAACGAATGGGAGGTATGTGGTTACTGCTTTTTGAATAGGAGAACGCCAGCACCGATGAATCTCAGGAGATCGAAGCAACTTTGCATTGCATCATGTCAATCCAGGAAGCCCTGCCACTAGAGGACAACCCTTTAGTTTCCCAATTATTTGGTTCAGAAATCTTGGGCCACTTGCCTAGGGTTGGACAAGACAGGGTTCGGCGAACGATGCTCGGTCTCATTGGCGAGTGATTTTCCCTTCGTTGGCTTCTGTTTGAGAGCTCATTCCTTCATTTCTTGCAGGCACATACGCATCATGGTTCACCACACAGAACAAGGCTATTAGTCCTACGTCCAGCCCTTCGCTACTAATGAATGCCATTTCGTATGTCGTCGCGGCTCTCCCGGAACCTTCTCTATGCCTCCCAGCCGCCAATTCCTTGCGTGATCTGTGCGATGCCAACCGTATTGCACTGGCCCCGCATATAAGTGCATTCGGTGAATTGCACGCGGGTTTGACTGGAATTCCGGTAAGCTCGCGTGGGTGTTACACTGCGGCGGAAAATTTGATGACAAGTTATAAATAGGAAACGGAAAAGAGCAAGGTGTTGCAGTCCATTGCCAGCGTCATCCAAGCACTCCCTCCTCAAGAAGAGATCCCGCCCATTCTTGCCATCGTTAACCCTGTTGTTGAGAAGCTCGTTCATGCACTAGGATCTTCTTCACAAGTTCGTATTCCCCAGCCTCTATTGTAACCTTGAAGGTTTTTAACCCGCTATAGCTCCCAGATGAAGCGCGTTCGGTGATGATACTTCAGCTCCAGACTCTTGCAGGAGTCTCCAAGGGTCTTACGCGGACCACGGACTCGTTACTTGTCCTTGAAGAGTCATCCCCTGCTGATCAAGCCGAGGCTGAACTATTACGGCAAGCACGCAATGACTATCGTATGGTGAAACTCCGAGAAGACATATTCAATGCAATTAGGAGTACGATCGAGATTTGGTCAGGAGACGCAAGCGTGAGCGATGTAAGAGATTGTGGTTTGCTTGCTGTTCCTTCCTGTGACACTAGACCAGGCACTCAGTGACCTCATCCGTTCCGTCACATCCCTGCCATCGGACACGACGCTACTGTCACTACCGGCTGGTCCGTTGTTGGGTTTAATATGCATAGCATGTCAGCGACACTTGACGGCTGTCTGGTTGTCGCTAGCGAAATCTCTCGTTATCCAACTTGACCCTCCACCTCCATTTGTGGCGTCAACCATCAAGTCATCTCCAAATGCAGAGGCTATCGCGATTTTGTCTGACGCACTTCCGGTGATACTGCAGACATCGCTGTCCATGCTGGGCCGGCCCGGTGCATTAGAGTCGGTGCGTCACGTTCTCAGCACCTTCCTATCAGGATCTCACTATCTGATATGACTAACAGAATCCGGATATCGTGCAAGCGTTCTTTGGCTGTTTGGATTCTGTGAGTGGTTGATGTTTCGGCTCCTGGCGACGTACTCAGGTTTGGGTGGCAAGGTCGCAAAACATTTCGTCGCCATATTTTACAAGTTGCCTCCTGGAGCGTTAGATGCTTTGATGCAGTGTGCGGTAAGATCGCTTTCATTGCAGGAACGTTACTCCCTCGTGGCTACGTGCACGTTCCTGGTGGGTAGCAGCTCGTGGTCCTAAATACGAGATGTTTCTAACGCGATATACAGGAAACCCTCGTCCGTCGAACTGCGAGCAGTGATGAATTGGGAGACACAAGTACCGCGTTGGTCCACCAGTACGGTCAGCCAATTCTTCGAGCGGTGCTGTGTGGATTTGCAGGTGTTGCACCCCGATCTGCGACTGCCAACCTCATCGAGCTTCTTTCGACGATAGCATCAAAGCATCCAGCGGAGACGAGAGAGTGGATGAATGAGATACTCTTTGCTGTCTGTGTCTATTTTTGAAGGTCAACGACACAACTTGCGGGAGCTAATTTTGCTGGTTACACAGGATGACTTCGTCGAGTCGCGAGCCACACCAGAGGCAAAACGGGCATTCGTGAAGGCCGTAATAGGGTCGGTTGACACCTTTTTTTTTCATTTTAGCGGTCTCCCTGATTGGAGTGGCTATAGGTCGAGGTCACCGAAGAAGACCAGGGAAGCGGCGCAACAGTTTGCACTCATAGCGAGAGGACTGGAAGGGACTAGTTTCGGGTATGCGTCAGTAACCATGTGAATTTTACGGAATGCGACGGATCGTCTTCCCTGTGTACCTGGGGGCGACGTCGGAGTAAGTCGGCGTTTGCCCGTAGCGTGGGGACGTTCTTCCATATATAGAATAGCACGGAGGTGGTAACGCGTGGGCTGTGATTGGCTGAGTCATCTGTTTATATAATGGCGAGGTGCTCCGGTGAAAGTCGCGCTTTCAGTCTGCTTAAGACAAGCAAAACGGCTTTGGTCGCTGCCGTGCACGACGATGCTGACACTCACTCGCACAGCTAGGGACGTCACGCGGCCTCTGCAGCGTTTGGCTGCCGGTCTGGCCACCGCTGTACCGAGAATTGGAGACACTAAAGTACCCATGTCGTTGTTTGAAAAGGACGCCTATATCAACTACCAGCGGATCGAGGATAATCTCGCCGTCGTTCGAGAAAGGTTGGTCGGAAATGTTTACTTGTGGTACCGCGACGACTGAGCATGACGTCGCAGGTTGCGCCGCCCATTGACGCTGTCGGAGAAAATCGTATATGGTCATTTGGACGACCCTCATAACCAGGACATCGAGCGCGGTGTTAGTTACCTCAAGCTCCGTCCAGACGTGCGTTTCTCGTCTCATGTCCGTTCATACTCTAGTCGAACTCAGTCATCATTCTTTCCAGCGCGTGGCTTGCCAGGATGCTACCGCCCAGGTATGCTTATCTCAACGTAATATGAGTCCAATACTGACGTCATCCAGATGGCTCTCCTCCAATTCATGTCAGCTGGAATGGACACTGCGGCTGTCCCTACTACCGTCCACTGTGACCACTTGATTGAGGCTCAAGTCGGGGGCGTCAAGGATTTGCAGCGGGCTATTGACACCAACAAGGAAGTGTACGACTTTTTGGCCACCGCTACTGCTAAGGTATTGTCGATACCTCCGCCCCTCCCCGGCCTTACTGAGGGTATACTTTTCTTTTGTTCAACAGTATGGTCTCGGCTTCTGGAAACCTGGTTCCGGTATCATTCACCAGATCATCTTGGAGAACTACGCCTTCCCTGGTGGTCTTATGATCGGTACCGACTCGCATACTCCCAATGCGGGTGGTCTTGGGATGGTAGCTTGTGGTGTCGGTGGTGCCGATGCTGTCGACGTTATGGCGGGCATTCCCTGGGAGCTCAAATGTCCCAAGGTCATCGGCGTTAACCTGACCGGGAAGATCAGTGGATGGACCACTCCAAAGGGTATGTGTGGAACACATTTTCTCCTCCTAACCTCCGCGCTCATCATCATCACGTAGACGTCATTCTCAAGGTTGCGGGTATTTTGACAGTCAAAGGTGGAACTGGTGCAATTGTCGAGTATCGTGGTCCTGGTGTCGAGTCTCTCTCCTGCACAGGCATGGCTACTATTTGTAACATGGGTGCTGAGATCGGTGCTACGACGTCGCTCTTCCCCTTCAACCGCCGCATGGTTGATTACCTCAACGCTACCAAACGCCAAGAGATTGCTCAGTACGCTCAACGCTTTGCACACAATCTTACGGGCGATGAAGGAGCTGAATATGACCAGAACATTGAAATTGTAAGCCTGTCATATGGGTATTCCACTTTCCCTCGCTCAAACCATTTGACCAATGTAGAACTTATCCGAGTTGGAGCCGCACATCAATGGTCCATTCACTCCTGATCTTGCTACGCCTCTGTCCAAGTTTGCCGCAGAGGTTAAGAAGAGCAAGTGGCCCGAGGAACTTAAGGTTGCTCTCATTGGCTCTTGTACGAATTCCTCGTACGAAGACATGTCTCGTTCAGCGTCCATTGCCCAAGAAGCTGCTGACCATGGCCTGCAAGTTAAGAGCAAGTTCACTATCACCCCTGGCTCTGAGCAAGTCCGGTCCACAATCGAACGTGATGGTCAGATAAATGTCTTTGAGAACGTTGGAGGCCTTGTCCTTGCCAATGCCTGTGGGCCTTGCATCGGCCAATGGGACAGAAGGGATGTCAAGAAGGGCGAACCCAACTCTAGTGAGTATTCATTTGGTTACCGCCACCAATCTCTTTAACTCCACCGCCTTTAGTCATTACCTCGTATAACCGCAATTTCACCGGCCGTAACGACGCTAACCCCGCTACTCATGCGTTCGTCGCCAGTCCCGACATTGTGACCGCCATGGCATTCGCCGGCGATCTCACCTTCAATCCCATGAAAGACACGTTGATCGGAGCCGACGGCAAGCCATTCAAGTTCTCGGACCCCTCAGGGTTCGAGCTCCCTCCTCGTGGATACGACCCTGGTCAGGACACTTTCCAACCACCTCCCGCTGACCGCGCCAGTGTCAATGTTGCTGTTGATCCCAAGAGCGATCGCCTTCAGCTTCTGCAGCCATTCGAACCATGGGATGGCAAGACGCCAACTGATCTTCCTATTCTGATCAAGGTCAAGGGTAAATGCAGTAAGTGGTCCCGTTGTCATTCTTCACACGTGCAGTAATCTCACCGAGCTTTACGTAGCCACTGACCACATCAGTGCTGGTGGTCCTTGGCTCAAGTACCGTGGTCACCTTCAGAACATCTCTCGTGCGTAGACCATTTCCTTGTATGGTGTTGACACATATCTGAGTCTTTGTTAGAAAACCTTCTGATTGGTGCTATCAACTCTGAGAATGGCGAGCCCAACAAGGTTAAGAACCAGTTCACTGGCGAGTACGGCCCGGTCCCCCAAACTGCTGCATACTACAAGTCCAAGGGAGTCAAGTGGGTCGTTATCGGTGACCATAACTATGGAGAGGGCTCTTCCCGCGAGCACGCTGCCCTCGAGCCTAGATATCTCGGCGGTCTCGCTATCATCGTTCGCTCCTTCGCTCGTATCCACGAGACCAACTTGAAGAAGCAGGGTATGCTTGCTTTGACTTTCACCAACCCAGAAGACTACGACAAGATCCGTCCTGATGACAAGGTCGACATCCTCGGTCTCGAATCCTTTGCTCCAGGCAAGAACCTTACACTCATCGCTAAGCATGTAGATGGTACCAAGGACGTGAGTGTGGCCTCCTGAGGCTCGTAACCGGAACGTCTTACTGACTTGTTTCGTAGGAAATTTCCCTTTCCCACTCCTTCAATGAGGGTCAAATTGAGTGGTTCAAAGCTGGGTCGGCTCTCAACCTGGTATGTGATTCATCCCTGCATTCTAGCTGGCGCTCACGGGAATTCTGGTAGATGGCGACCAAGGCCAAGCAGCAGTAGAGGTGATACGTGCATCTTCCACAGGACGACTCACTTGCCCCTCCTCCCATATCCGCGGAGTCCTGGATCCTTATTGTATTCTCACTTCCTCATTATTCCTGTGTAATTACTATCCAGCTGACAATGCAATAAAAGTATCCCTAATGTGGGATCATCTCCGGGGCTTTGAGTCTTTATCAGCGATGATGCTAGTAGGTATCGATACGACGGGGTCAAGGGTTCCTACTCCCAGAGGCTGTGTGCCACGATTCCTTGCCTACACTACTTTCCTGGATGCAAAAATGCTTTGAGAAGTAGTCAACTATCAGACAAGCCCACGTACCGCTTCATTTAAACGTGCTGTCTCTGCGGAATTCGGCGCGAACGCGATGGATGTCATGGGCATTTCTACGGTTGCGGTATGTATGGCTTGTTCATAGGCTCGCTTGTTGGAGTTTCTCAAATTTAGTCTCGAAATGGAGGAAGCGTGAGGTCAAGTTTGCCTAAGTCGTCGGTCTTAATGCAACACTTACGAAACAAGGAGGGAATTAGCATAGACTGGGCATAACATGTCACGAGTGAGTACAAAGGAGGGAAAGGGAAACCGCGTAACGTACGACGCGTTTGTACAAGGATGGCTCCAGTAAAAGCCAGGCCACGAGGTTGGGCTAGAGTCTAACGGAGGCACACGTTTCAGCCACCCCCTGAAATTTCCACGGAAAGCAGACTGACCAGCACGAGGGCAATGATATCGACCAACCTATATAACGCAAAGTCAGTTCTATTCAAGTTAGGAACGCTCCCGAGAAAGCGTAATTACACTGTAATGCCTCCTGTCGCTACGGCGAACACGAGAAGTCTATTGACTAGAAGGTTCGTTCTTCAGAGAAAAAGAAAGAAAGTTTCCCCTGAGCGATAACGTTTGCCAAAGTCAAGGCACAAGGTACCTCAATGCGTGATCTCGACTCTTGTTGAGGTACCAAGCCATGATGGAGGCCGAAAAAGTGTCACCGATAATGAAAAGGGTATTCCCAGTGAGTATTAGAATTTGTTCACGTTCAAGGTAGGAGACCCATGTAGAACTTAACACGCTGGATAGGACCAGATGTCAGCAGCACGGTGACTAGGGGAAGCGGGTCGCATACCTCAGTATACAAGCAACGATGCTGAGCACTGGATCGTCTTTTTAGTGGGAGCAGCAGGTTGTATCAAGTACACGTACCCGTTCGTGCAAGTGCGATAAGAATCTACCAAGGAAGCATGAGTAACGATTACCATGGCCACTCGCTAGCCCACCATAAAGATCACAATCCATAATTTGCTCGTAACTAAAACGTGAGGTCGTCAAGTCCAGTGCGACAGTACTATGGGAGGTCGATTTACACATCCATATTCTCCATGTGAAGTAACTGTCGGAGGCTTATATTGAACCAAAAAGAAAACCAGCCATGGTAGCCACATAACTCACAAGTAAACAACCAAATCGATGATGAACTGAAGCCTTTTGTCAAGCAGAGTACCACCAACAAACGGGGAGCTGAACATACTCCGATACTAAACGTGGTCTGGAACATGAAAAGGCGTGACTCGACCGGTTTCTAGAACGCATGCAGGATAAAAGTTACCGTAGTCAACCTTTGAAACAGCAATCAGCATCGCAGTCCAAGAACCAAGTAACCGGCGGGTACTAAACCATGTGGCAGATTGCAGCGCGTACGGGTTCGTATAGTTAGCGACGAGATAGCTGTCGACGACCCATATCGACAGAGCAACGTGAATCGTTTCCAGTGTCCTAGAACACAGGGCGGCATGAGTGGGGGCACGCGGACAATGCAAGCATGTACTGACAGCAACAACGCGACCTGTAGATGGCCAGTGGTCTAATTTGAGCGAATCACCATAGAGCACCGCACTCACTGTTAATTTCAAGCCCCTCCTGTCGTCGACATAGGTCTGGAAGTAGAAAAATGCTTGTAGACATGTAATACCATAGAGGCTAGGATCCGGAACACCAGAACAAGGTCAGAACACTCGACCTCACACCAACCTTGAGTACTTACAGTGAAGCTAGACAGGTACCAATGAGAGGTCCTCTTAGGAGCGAACTTGTAGACATGGTGACTGGAGTGGGTCGTTCGTCAAGGGATTCATACAGGGAGCCTCATTGGGCAATGAGAATGCCAGGTCAGGTATGTAAGTCCGACTCCGGACACGCGAACGTACACGTTCATGTAAAGGTGGAGCCTTGAGGACGACAAATATTGCGGCAAACGAGAGGAACAAACCATCACGAGGGGAGCTAGGAGGTATTTACAGTACTAATATTAGGGAATCTCAGCGACCATCACCGCAAAAATACGAGCTTGTACTTTTTCTTCGTACTCCCAGGGAAATGAAGGTTATATATCAAACTTAAAGCGCGTGGCCAGTCCACATTCCCATACCAAATCTTGGCAGGCCGACTTCTTCTGGCGGGCTCCAAGTAACTTGGACGGGAGTGGGATGGGACTGGCGGACTACGCTACAAAGAAGCTCAGATATAAGCAACAGGTAGATACCTCGCTATCATTCCGGAAGTTTTATCGTCTCCTTCTGGATGCGTATGTAAAAATGGGTTTACTCTTAAACTCCGGGTGGATTAACCGGAGACGCTGGTGTCACCTCCGAGTCGGAATGGGCGGGTCGCCATATCTATGGACAGCCTCGCCGTTGGTGGGGGCGGTGCACAGGGCTCAGCGCCCGAGCTGATTGTCCAAGATAATCATCTGATGTAGAGAGTTCAAGTTCCGTAACATATGGGCAGGGTTACAGGCAAGGCTTATTATATCATGCGGACGGGACCACTCGGATATTCACATGGCAAAGCTGGGTGGTGGGCGTCGAGGACGTGAACTGCCCAAAACCCGTTTTCGAAGAGTCACTGAAGTTAGGATTGGACTCCTCATTTCGAGGTGAACGGATGGTGCTTTACAACAGTGGAGTCTGGGACGAACCGCAGGCATTTGACTATCGCGGAGGAAGGCTTGTCGGTCTGTCAGTCTTTGGGAACTACACATCAGACGTCATCTTCGGATACACGACTCTCCACAGGTGGGACAAAGCTTCAAGATTTCCCTCGGCTGGTAAGTACTATATTCAAATAAAGGCCTGGGTCCTGCCCTGCCCTGTACATTACTATTAGTAGGAGCGTGTAGGCTAACATCATCAATTATGGTGGTGACATGATCAGGGAGCATTTATAGATTCCAAAGCCGTATGCCACGACCTCTTGCTTGTCCCATTTCCCTGTGATCGCAAGAGTTTAAAGCGGATGTAACCAGCTACCGACGCGGACACATACCCCTTCACTCAAACTTCTTGCCTCTTCATGATCCAACCATTCACAAGGTGGGGGCGCGAACACGATCGATCTTGAAGGCAGATCTACCGGTTCATGCAAGGCATTTTCATAAGCTTGCGTGTGGGCGTTTCTCAAGTTCAGTCTCGAAATATAAGACAAAGATGTGAGGCGAGGTTTGAGAGACATGTAGTCCTCATGCATACTCACGATGCAAGGAGAGAATTAGAGTAGACTGAACATGAGTCGCAAATGTCAAGAGGTCATCCAAGGGAGTGGAATCCACGCACGACGTGTCTGGACAAACATGGGTCCAGTGAGGGCGAGGCTGACAGGTTGGATTAACACCTATGGATGCATATACCTCAGTCCGTCACTGAGAAGATTCCACAGTAGCAGACTGACAAACACAAAAGCAAGAGTGTTGACCAACCTATGACCCAAGGTCAGTTCTGTTGATGTCACGAAAAAGTGCAATTACACTGAAATCCCTCCCGTCGCTACCGCAAATATGATGAACCTCCCGATTAATAGGTTTATTCGGTGTAGCCTTCAAAGAAAACACCTATGAGCCAACCGTGTCATCAGTCGAAGTTGAACATGCAAGGCACCTCAGTGTATCGTCACGACTCTTGTGAAGATGCCATGCCGTGATGGAGGCCGAAAAAGTATCCCCGAACACGAAAAAAGCAATCCCGGCGAGGATTAAGCCTCTGTCACGTTCAAGGTAGGCGACCCATGTGGAACTCAGCATGCTGGATAAACTAGGGGTTAGTAGAGCTGGAGATAAACAGTAGGGCCACATGCCTCAGTATACTGGCAGCAATACCGTTCGCTGCGCCACCATTTAGTACGAACAAGTGTATAAGAAGTGAACCCACTAGTTCGTGCGAGAGCGACCAAGATCTATCAAAGGAGTAGGTGTCAGTATTCGGTTTGTATAACGGCTATCCGGTCAACCTACCATAAAGAAAACAACCCATAACTTTCCCGTAACTGAAGCGAGAGATTGTCAAATTCCTCGTTCGATGGTACGAGAGGGATCGGATTACAATTCCATATTCTCCACGTGAAGTAGCTGTCGAGCTCGTATATCAAAGGAGACCGTCAACCACAGAAGGCGTAATACTCACAAGTAAACAACTAAGTCGATTACGAACTAGAATAATTCGTCAGGTAGGTATCACCAGCGAAGGGAAGTTGGACGTACTCCGGTACTATACGTAACCTAGAGCACGAGTGATAGCAATCATCAAGTTTCTAGAACGCATGAAGAATAATCACCGTAGTAAACCTGAGAGAACAATCAGTGCCTCAGTTCAGGGCCCAGAGGCTGGGCTACGAACCACGTAGCAGACTGTAGTGCAACCTCGTTCGCATAGTTGGCGACAAGATAATAGTCCACTAACCACATTGACAGAGCAACATGAATAGTTTCCAGTGTCCTACAGCACAGGATACCGACGGAAACATGAGGGTATGCGAGCGGAGATGAAAACGCACACTTACAGCAATAGAGCGACCTGCCGTGGATTGCATGTGCACGCTGGATGAATGAAACTGTAATACAATATCGCGCTTACCGTCAGTTTCAGGCTCCTTCTGTCGTGGACATATGTCTGGAAGTAAAATAATGTCTGCAGGCACGTAATGCCATACAAGCTAGGTAATATCGAAAGCAAGGTAAAGACATCTGCAACGTGGCAGAAAGCAACCAGTGCTCACCACGAACTCAGGCATACACCAATCAGGGGCCCTCTTCCTAGCGAAATTGCTAGCGCAGACTCGGACATGGTCACTTAGAGAGGATTGTTCGTTGAGAGTGCATGAAGCCGGAAAGGCCTATGAAATAAGTTGAAGAGAGGATACCAAGGCGATACGACTCTGTTCCGGGTTCCTTCGTCGCTCCGCAGCATATTCGGGTGTCAAACATTGCTTGCTATGTGGCATGTACTGCTGGTGACATGGCTTTGTAAAACCTAGGTTACTGTAAGGTTTGCTCTTACTTGTTTCAGAAGATTTTGTTCGACTGGCAATTGTGTGATACGCAGAGCGTATTACATGCATAGCAGGCTTGCAGCGCGCGTGAGATCGCTTTGAAACAAAGAGGAAGCGTTCAAAATTTGCCTCCAGATCAATGTGTTGCTGCTGAGCACAGCAATCAATATTGTAAGTTCGACCGGCCTGAAGAATATCTCCGGTGACATTCACGTTGCCGAGTGTCACCGGCACCGGTTACCTTCAATTCACGAGCTCTGCGTCATGACTTAGCAGATTTCTCGTTACTACTGGCCTGCGTAGGCGGTGGCGCAAGACGCGGAAACCCCAAGGCTCCAAGGCTCCAGCATTACATTGCCCTCGCCTGGCAATACTCATACATATATGTAGGCCCAGGTCCTGCCCTGCCCTACCTTGTACATTAACTACCAGTAAAAAGTATGCAGGAAGTATTCCAAGTTATGGTGGGGATATGATCAAACAACAGATACAAATTCCAAAGCTGAATGCCACGAGGTCTTGCTTTTCCCGTTTCTCTGTGAGCGCAAGAGCTTGAGCAGAAGTAGCCAGGTACCAACGTGTACACATACCACTTCACTCAAGCTTTCTATCTCTTCACGGTTCGACCATTCGCAAGGTGGCGGTGCGAACACTATCGATTTCGTAGGTAGCTCTGCAGGCTTATGCAAGGCAATTTCATAAGCTTGCATGTGGGCATTTCTCAAGTTCAATCTTGAGAAAAGCAAAACAACATAATGTGAGGCGACGTTTGCGGAACATGTCGATTCACGTGCAACACTCACGAAGCAAGGAGGGAATTGGAGTAAACTGGACATCAGTCGCAAATGTTATGAATTGGTCCAAGGGGGTAGAATCCACGCACGGCGTGTCTGAACAACCATGGGTCCAGCGAAGGCAAGGCTGGTGGGTTGGGTTAATATCTAATGTAGGTACATAACTCAGTTCATTCCTTATATAGTTCCAGAGAAGCTGACTGACAAACACAAGGGCAAGGATACTGAGCAACCTGTAACGCAAGGGTCAGTTCTGAAGTTACGAAAGCCTTCAAGAGAATGGAATTACACTGAAATCCCTCCCGTTGCTATAAAGAACACAATAAACCTACCGACTAATAGATTTGTTCGGTGCAGCCTTCGGAGGTGGTGAGCTTGCTAGATTCGTTAAGTTCAAGCATGTAAGGCACCTCAGTGTATCATCGCGACTCTTGTTAAGATGCCATGCCATGATAGAGGCTGAAAAAGCATCCCCGATCATAAAGAGAACATTCCCGGCAAGGATCAGGCCCCTGTCGCGTTCGAGGTAGGTGAACCATGTCGAACTCAGTACGCTAGATAAACTCGGTATTAGTAGAACTGGAAACAATAATAAAGCCGCGTACCTCAGTATACTGGAGGCAATGTTGCTCGCTGCGCCGTCTTTTAGTGGAAAGAAGTATAGATGGAGTGGGCCCACCAGTTCGTGTTAGAATGATCAAGAGCTGTCGACGTATACGAGTCAGCCCCTAATATAGCAGTCGTTCGGACACTCTACCATGAAGAAAACAATCCATGATTTTCCAGTAACTGAAATGTGATACCGTTAACGCTCCCGTTCAATAGTACGAGGGTGTGGATTTACACTTCCATACTCTCCATGTGAAATAGCTTTCGAACGCTTATATCAAAGGAGCTTGTCAGTCACAGAAGTCATGGTACTCACGAGTAAACGACTAAATCGATCATGAACTAGAAACGTCCGTTAAGAGGTATCACCAACGAAAGGGACTCAGACGTACTCCGATACTGTATGTGGCCTAGAGCACGAATAATGGCACTCATTGGGTTTCTAGTATATACGAAGAACAATCACCGTAGTAAACCTGAAACGATAATCAGTGTCTAAGTCCAAGATACCGCGGTTATGATTACAAACCATGTAGCAGATTGTATTGCAAGCTCCTTTGCGTAGTTGGTGACGAGATAGTAGTCCACTATCCACATTGAGAGAACAACATGGAGAGTTTCTAACGTTCTATAACGCGGGACATGGACGAGGACACGAGAGTATGCGAATGCAGACTTACAACAACAGAGCGACCTGCCGTGGGTTGTAGGTGTATGTTGGATAGATGAATCCGTACAATATTGTGCTTACCGTCAATTTCAGACTCCTTCGGTCGTCGACATATGTCCGGAAGTAAAACAATGCCTGCAGGCACGTAATACCATACAGGCTAGGGTACGCCGAAACAAGGCATGAAAAAAAACATTCTCAGCGAGGGATAAAATATCCACTGCTCACCATGAACCCAAGCATATACCAATCAGGGGCCCTCTTAAGAGCAAAACCACTAGTGAAGGCATGTTCACTTACGACGGTTTGCCACGGGACTGAAAAAGAGAAACCGTTAAGTAGCAAATGCGGAGTCTGAGGGACGCGAGATTGTCGGTCCTGGGTTCATCGCTGCGGTATAATCGGGTATCGGAGGGTCAATATTGCTTGCGTACCATCATGTGTCCGACATGATAGGTCGGCGTGGTTCAGTCGACTACCTTACAAAGTAGTTCAGGTCCAAATATACATAAATATCGCGTGGACGCGGTGAATCTACTTGGGCGACGCATGACATGGCTTCCCATAATCTAAGCCAGTACTAAGTACATAGTAGTAATACATTTGCTTGGCATGCAGAGCACAAGACAGATAAGCTGCACTGTTTTAAAACACAAAGGTATATCGAAATGCCGCCTTTGGATGGATGTGATATCAGGTGTATAGCTGAACAGTGGTCGGTAGGTTTCGATCAGGTCGAAGAATTGGCAGTATCTCCTCAAGCGACCATTCGCTCCGTCAAGTAGCAACTTCGCGGGCCGTGCGCCAAGACTCTGTAGGTTTCGTGTTACTACTTGTAGTTGCTGAAAAGAGACCATCATAAGCTAGCACGGAATGGGGACACCACAGACGTTACACTTGCAGAGCTGTACTTGCACGGCTATCAGATTGGTATTTGCGCAGCTCGCGAACTCATTGGAAGTCCAAGCGTAGAAACTAGGTTGCGGACTGCAATACTCGCCCCTGGCCGCAGCGAGCAATTTAGTAACAATCTGCGACCGACACGGACAATCGTCCCAAGGATGCTGTCCTGAAAGATTAATGTTGTGCCCATCGATTAAGGCAGTTTCACAAGACAGTTCGGGTGTGCACTGAATATGCTACATCCATCGGAGTATAAGCGACTCACCAACCCCAATTCAGTGGAGACGTTCCCAGACCGCAAAAGCCGGATTCTCGTCGTCACCTTACTAGATGCGCCGGTAAACGGGGATCTACTGTCAGAATCCGGGGATCAACCAGAGGCGCGGGCGGAGTCGGACTCCATATCTAAGGACAGCCTCGCTATCGGACAGGGTAGTGCATGGGGCTCAGCCTCCGAGCCCGTTGCCTGATGAGTACAGTGCCTTGTGAGGTACGTGAAAAGGTCCGCAGGTAGTCTGATGGCTCATGATAGATATCTGATATAGAGCATTCCTGTCAGCTTTGGTTGCTGAGACCGAGTGATCCGATCGGACGATGCGTTTGCACGGGCGTAAGCATCCTGAGCTCGCTTCGGAAGTGTCACTCGATCTGGCATTAAACCGCCGTTTCGGATCTAATGGACGACGCTGTACAAGAGAGGGGTTGGGGAATACATTGTACAGGAACCACTCCGATAAATAAGGCATTTTGAGTACGCGAAGGAAGGTCTGTGGAGTGTCGGTCGTGGAAAACTTACACAATTGCCCACAAGTACACAAAGGCTTCAAAAATTTCCTCGGCCGGCAGTCGATCTTATAGGCAGCTCCACCGGTTTATTATGCAAGGCCTTTTCATAAGCTTGAATGTGGACGTTTCTCAAGTTCAGTCTTAAAAAAGAAACGTAAGGGGAAATCTGCAGGAGATGTCGATTCGTACGCAATACTCACGAAGCAAGGAGGGAATTAGAGTAAACTAGACATCGGCGACATAAGTAATGAGTTAGTCCATGGGCGTAGAATCCACCCACGACGTGTCGGGACAGTCATGGGTCCCGCGAAGGCAAGGCTGGTGGGTTGGGTTAGCATCTAATGGAAGAACATATCTCAGTCCATCCCTTAGAATCCCAGAGAACCCGACTGACAAACACAAGGAAGAGGATATTGAGCAACCTGTAACGCAAGGTCAATTCTGAAGCTACGGAAGCTTGTAATTACGCTGTAATTCCTCCCGTTGCTACGAAGAACACAATAAACCTACTGACTAATAGATTTATTCGGTGTAGCCTTCGGAAGAAGTGAGCCTGCTAGATTCGTTAAACTCGAGCATATGAGGCACCTCGGTGTATCGTTGCGACTCTTGTTAGGATACCATGCCATGGTAGAAGCTGAGAAAATATCCCGGATCACGAAAAGAGCATTCCTGGTAAAGATCAGGCCCCTGCTACACTGGAGGTAGGTGACCCATGTCGAACTCAGCACGCTAAACAAACTCGGTGTCAGCAGAACAAGAAGCGAGCAGTAGGGCCGCATACCTCAGTATACCGGTGGCGAAGCCGCTCGCTGCGCCATCTTTCAGCGGAAAGAAGTATATTCGAAGTGGACCCACCACTTCGTGCTAGGATGATCAAAGTCTGTCGGATGGGTACGAGTCAGCCCCCAGTGTATCGGTCGTTCAGCCAACTCACCATGAATATAATAATCCATAATTTTCCCGTAACTGAAATGTGAGACCGTTAACACTCCCGTTCAATAGTACCAGGGTATAAATTTACACTTCCATACTCTCCATGTGAAATAGCTGTCGAGCTCTTACGTCAAAGAATACTATCCGGTCACAGAAGTCGTAGTACCCACGAGTGGACGACTAAATCGATAATGAACTAAGATAGTTCATCAGGCAGGTTTCACCAACGAAGGAGACTAAGGCGTACTCCGATACTGTATGTGGCCTAGAGCACGAATAATAGCAGCACTCGTTGGGTTTCTAACATATACGAAGAACGATCACCGTAGTAAACCTGAAACAATAATCAGTGTCTAAGTCCAAGATGCCGAGGTTATGGTTACAAACCACGTAGCAGATTGCAGTGCGAGCTCGTCTGCATAATTGGCGACGAGATAATAGTCTAGTAACCACGTCGAAAGAGCAACATGGACAGTCTCTAACGTTCTATAATACAGAACATAGTCGGGAACACGGGGGTATGCAGCTGCAAATGTAAATGTGAATGCATGCATGCTTACAGTAGTAGAGCGACCTGCCGCAGATTGGATGCACATCTTGGATCGGTAAAACTGTACAGTATTGTGCTTACTGTCAATCTCAGACTCCTCCTGTCGTCAACATATGTCTGGAAGTAAAACAATGTCTGCAGGCACGTAATACCATACAAGTTAGGGCCCACCGAAAGCAAGGTAAAACACTCTGAACGTGGGAGAAAATGTCCAGTACTCACCACGAACCCAAGCACGTACCTATCAGGGGCCCTCTTACGAGCGAAATCACCAGTGAAGACATGGCCACTCAGGATGGCTTGCCACAGGAGCGATAAAGAGGGACCATTAAGTACACAGAGAATATCAAGGTCCGAGGGGCGCGACCTCTAGGTTCGTTGCTGCGGTGTAATCGGGTGTCACAGTCAGACATTTTATTTGTTTACCGTCGTGCTCAGTTGCAAGCACACATAAATACCCTGTTACATAATCGAAAGACACGGTGAAATACTTGGGCCACGCGTGACATGGCTTTCCATAATTTAAGTAGTAACAATACCAAGGTTCGCTTCGTACGCAGAACGCGACAGATAAGCTGGACTGTTATGAAACGGAGGGTGAGATATGGAATGCTGTCTGTGGGCCCCACAGACAGCATCCACCTACAATGTGGGGGAGTGTCATGCCGGGTTTATTTTTGGACATCGTGATCAATAGTAGGGTTCGACCAACTTGAAGAATATCACCTTAAGCGACCATTCGCTCTGTCAAGAAGTAGCAACTTCGGGAGCTGTGTGCCATGACTCGGCAGATTTCGTGTTGCTGCTGGTACGCTGCTGAAACAGACCATCATGAGCTTAGCGTAGCTAGCGCGGCATGCTGACACATGAGACCTTACACTTTCTTGTAGAGCCGCACTTGCACGAATGTCGGATTGTTGAGCGAACCGTATCGAAAATGGAGGTAGCTCTACGATGCTGCTCCGGTCAACGCGGCCGTGAAGTGCACGCCTACGGGGCTTCCTTGCGTTTAGCCTATTCAGGTCAGCGATATAGCATATTCGTGGTATATGTCACGCGTAGACTCACGATGCTAGAAGCGAGTTTGAATAAACTGGGAGTGTGTTATAAATTACCTGACAGGCTATTTGGCAAGTAGTAATCACGCACGCCGGGTTTGAATGAAGATTGCACTGGTGAATGCCAGACTCTCACTCTGAGCTAATATCTGCCCCGACGGCAAGTTCTTAAAGAAGCAGAGTATTTTGACGGTGTGCTACTCACCAAAATGAGAGCAACTACATCCATAGGCCTAAGAAGCATTTGAATTAGTTTACTATAAATACGTGACATCACTACTTACACTATGATTGCACCTGTTGCGACGACGAAAATCAAGATCCAATTGATTAGTGTGTGGGTGCTGTGTGGCTGTCAGGGCTGGTGACCACTCTAGGCCCATTCAAATAAACATTTCACCTTCGGAGTCCGTGGCGATTCTTCTCGAGATAGTATGCCATCATGCTAGCAGAGAAAATGTCTCCAAAGAGGAAAAGTGCGCTCCCTGCCAGTAACAGTCTATTCGACCGCTTCAGGTACAAGTCCCATGTTGCACTTAGAACGCTGTAGATATCCACCCGTGAGCCCCAAATGTACTCGTGCGGATTGGCATCCTCATACTACCTCCAGAAAGATGGAACGAAACTGATGGCTGGTCTCCTGTCATCCATGCTGTAGTATCGTAGAACAGTCGGTCCACATACTGGTTCGTGATACAGCGACGGATATCTGACGAGTGTTGTCTAAGCAGATGGATAGCCAGATCGGACTTTCATTACCATGAAGATGGCAATCCACATTTTCTTGGTAACTGTGCAGGAAGCCCGTAAATCATGCATAGCCCGGCTACATCTTCGGGAGAACTTACATCCCCATATTCTCCAGGTGAAGTATCTTGTGTGAGTGAGCATTAGCGACTGATGTATGGACATCAACTCACAGGCAAGCAATAAAATCAATCAGAAACTCCGGAGTAAATCAGCGTACAGACGGCGCAACAAAAATCAAACTCACGACTACGAGATACATGGCCTAGGAGTTCATGGTGAAACTAGCATTGCCCAATTTGCATTGCAGTGACTTACGGCGCTGACCCTTGTAACGAGGTCGGAGTAAGCTTACGAACTCACTGTAAGTCCAAGCGTACAAACCAAGTTGCAGACTGTAATACTTGCACCTGGCCATAGTGCGCGATCAAGTAGTAATCCATTATAAACACGGACAATGCAGCGTGAGCCGTCTCAAGAATGCTGCCCTGAAAGATGAGCGTTGTGCCACCTAACAAAGTAGAACGTACACTACCAGCGCAACCTATGTGACAAGAACGTCAATAGCCCGCGCAGCCCATCATCCAGGCACTGGAAGTTGGTGGACATACGAGCAATTTCAGGCCCATCCGATCATCTTCATACGTCTGGAAATAGAAGAATGCTTGTAGGAATGTAACGCCATATGATCTAGACAATGCAGACGTTCACCTATCAGCATCATCGGGCGCGAAGGGAGAGTTCGATGGCTAACTCACACCAGCCCGACCAGAGTACCGATTAGCGGTCCTCTGATAAGGGATTCCACCGTTTCAGTCTCTTGAGACATGTCGGGTAGGCACTAGACGTGTTATGTCCGCCGGAGGGTAGACTTGGTGGTATATGAGTGTGCTGCGGCTTTAAAGACTGTTGAACGACATCGGGGAAGTCCACTAGTTGCGGATTGGTACTGGCGCTCATCAGCACCGGGCGTTGGCGTTGCACTGCGATCATATCTTATGCCACTAATGTTGCTGATATTATTAACTGATGCACACGTTGAAGTATCGACAGCCTGGAGACTTGTCATTAAGTAGTGTACCGGCATCGGATTGCGCTGAGGAGCTGCCCACCCACTAACCACGACGTTTGTTTGAATTGTCATGCCACCAGTTTTCTCTCCATAGTCCAATTCATCTGGCGCACCCAAACTTCCAAGCATCAAATGCGACAGCCTAGGGGTAAGTGGGTACTGCCTTGCATAGCACCATAGAGCCGCCACAGAGCTAAACCAAAGCAGAATACCAGTGGATAACCTCGCAATTGATGACAGGTGACTACATATTTGGCATGGAGAAGTGTCGGACTTGTAACCTGCGTCGCGGCGTGAACTAAGCCTTGGCAATTGCGACTTTTCTTTCGGCCCTGACATGGTGCGGTTGCATGTAAGTACAACTGAATATTATACACATCGAACGGATGCTGTCAAGTTGTAAGCCCGTAGCCCGAATAGCCGTGGGTGTGGCGGTGCAACGGTAACGGTTACACCCCGATGCTATGCACTAGGCTGTTGTTGTGTGACTTGATGGCGGCGAGACGCTGGAAGGTATCTGCGGCACTCGGCTTGCATCGCAACTGCTGAGTAAAATCATCATCACCGATCATGTGAGCTCCGTATTGAAGTACCCCTATCCTTAGTATGGTGAGGAGATTCTCATTCAATCACAACTTTGTGTTACGATTCATGTCCAGAAAAGAGGGCCAACTTTATTCCAGGGACCCACGAGAGGTATCCTCGACCCTACATTACGATATAGTGCGTGCCCTTGCGAACAAAATACTTATATGTACACACTGCTGTGTTCCTGTTGCCATTTCTCTCTGCCACCATGGTGGATACCATTACAGAGGCTACCGTCGCTGCCATGCGAAGTATCTATTGTCACAGCTGTACGACCTCTTCTTCATTTTGGCTGCGGGTTTTTGATAAGTCCACTAGTTGCCACACTGGCACTCTCGTTCTGGGACTTTCTAATGACGTTAGGAGATGAAGTCCGTTACATTTGGCCGTCAGAATTCGATACTTCCTACTTTCACAGAGAGCTCAACACTTATTCCTTACAGGATGAACAAAAGGCATACCTTCAAATGGTTGTACATATTCCATCGCCATTTCCTACTGGTCGTTCAGATGTACGTCAGGAGATCGTGTCCTAGGGTACACCGCTAAACCACTATGTCGACGGCGCAAAAGATCGTCCCAGATCGCTTTCCCCATGTCGCCCGCCGTGTCTTCGCCAACTTCTTACAATTGCCGTACTGTATTAGCGGTTATGATGATTCTTGTAGAATGCGCCAATTTCACTTTGGAGTTCATACTGGCGTACAGAGGTAGGTCTTAGTTCCACAGCCCTAGAGGCGTTTTAAATCATCTCATGTCCGATAATCTAGTTTTTGCGCTATTCGGCCGCCGCCCATGGGTATTGCGCCTTCTTGGATGCCTCATCCTAGGGGAGATCATTTGTTGTATGCCTACTTCGTTTTCAAGTGTCAAGAGTTACGCGGGTGGCATTCTCTTCCAGTTGTCCCCCGACGTTAATATACAAATGTGGGGTCTCTGATTCCTAACACTTGTAAACACTGACAAAGCAATATAGGGCATTTACAACGGTTGTGCATAGCACTCTCATCTCCTTGACAGTGGCCAAGCATATCTCTATCGGTAGAACGAGGAATAACGGAGGTAACATCATATCACAGTTTACGCGCGATGGAACTGCCACTTTTCTCATGGTGATGGGCAAGCATTATCTTTTAGCAATTCCCTGTATGGGTGATTCATCTTGTTGTGACCAGGTCTAATCGGTCTCGTTGTCGCTATATCCGCTGTGAAGGATTCGCAGCCAGTTATTTTGTTGTTGTACGTGCCCATATGTTGTGCCAAAGTCTGGTTCATAATGCGTCGGATACAGTTGGGCTTTGTCTTGCTATTCAATCTGCGTGGGTTTCTTTCGCTGTAAAAGATTCATATAGATCTGGTTCACGAATTGCGCAAAACAGGGAAGTCGTCTGATATTGGGTATGGCACGCATGCAGGACCACGTTGGAGCGCTACGGGAGGACGAGAACGTTCTGCTCACCACCCACGTTGATGTTTTTCTTGCTGAGGACTTGGATTGATATCCAAACATCGGAGCCTGGAGACTTGTCAGTAAGTAGTGCACTGGCATTAGGTTGCCACTGAGGTGCTGCCTATCCACTGACTACGATGTCGCCGCATTTGGTTTGTATGCCAGTTTTCTGTCCGTAGTCCAATCCGTCTCGCGCATTCAAATCATCCAATGGTCCAAGGGTAGGTGGATACCACCTTGCATAGCACCATAGAGCCGCCACAGAGCCAAACCAAAGCAGAATATTGGTGAATAACCTCGCAAATGATAATAGTTGACTATTTAGCATGAATAAACATCGGACCCTCAGCCTATGTCACGGCGTAAACTGAGCCTTGCTATTGCAATTTTCTCGCCGGACCCGACATGGTGCAGACGTACAATCGAAACCTGAGTGTATGGAGTCAAGTCACAACTCGGATGCCTCCGTCATGCCGCATGGAGCGTGTTGTATGTAATGCGGTCGGTCTGCATCAATCGGTAGCCCTACTAGTCGTAAGTGTGGCAGTGCATCGGTAAGTAACCTCATGCTACTATCACTTGCCACCAGATGCAAAACAGACAGCAGATGTAAAAGGGCTTGCACAGCCAGCAAAACTACAATTTTTTAAAATCTAATACTGCAATCATTTAAAGTATCGTGTATTTATGTGGATTACGCACTTAGTTTTAAGAAAAAGATGTTGTGGAAGCCACAAAATGTTGAACATTACTGGACATCAGAGCAGAACATGCAATTTTAGGTACTTGCAGCCAAGATCTAGTCTGATCTGTTGCAGTCAATTACACAGTTTTTCTGGGAAGGTGCACTGAGTCCACCTAAAGGTGCTCCAGTATTCATTTTCATGAATCAGACCAGGAGGGGTGTACTATTCAAGAAACATTCTTCAAGCATGACAAATGGCCAGACAGGGGTATCATGCTGGGGCCATCATTCACACTCTGATTCAGCAGCACTTGGCACACACTAGGTAAGTAGGCAACCTAGTTGACTAGGTCAATGATTCTCAGTGCTTGATGGCAAAGTCAGCAGAAGTTATTCACAGTTGTCCCTCACTCCATACCATCCCAGTACTATCAAAGGATGAACTGGATCTCCAAATCAGCTGTGCCATCCAGTTGTGGCAAAATCAACAAGTCCATAGCCTCCTCCATGCTGCAAAGCAGGAGGGTATTGAGCACAAGTACCATACAGTGCACAGATGAGCCTACAGACTTGCAAAATCACTTAAAGATGCTCACAAGAAACAGAGGTTACTCACTGATGCCCAGGAAAAGGTACTTTGTTGATTTGATGCACTTCCTTGGTGCAATTGGGTGCCCCATTGCAAAGGATACCATCTGGCCATATGTTTATGACCTTTGTGGGCACTATCCATCAGAGAAATGGATATATCAATTCCTGAACACCATCCTGAGGTCAAATTATGATGCCCCAGTGGTATTGATCCAAAGCAGGCTCAAATGTTCAACTACACAGTGGTTAAGGAGCATTTTGCAAACCTTTTGGCACTCATGAAGACACATGACAACCCCTGGGAGAATATTTACAACATGGATGAGAAGGGAATTCAGCTGGGAGGGGGGCAAAATTCAAATGGCAGAAAATTCTTCTTCTCTTGTGATGATCATCAGAAGTACCAAATCAAAGGTGGAAGCTTGGAGCTGGTCACCATAATAGAGTGTGTTTCTGCAGATGGCAGGAACTTGATGCCAGGATTCATATTTTCTGGGACAGTCATTGATAAGGAGTTGACTGAAGTTGATCCAAACATCTGGTGAGTAATGAATAGCCTCACCATAGAGTCAGGATCTGTCTGTGTTGATAGATTTGTGGTACCACATAGCCTTGCAACCTCAGAAAATGGCTGGACCAGTGATTTCCTATGCTTGGAGTGGTTCAAGAAATTGTTTATCCCCCAGGTGGCCAGCCAGAATACATTGGGAAAACCAATTGTCCTCCTCTATGATGGACATGGGTCACATGTGACACAGAACATGTTGGATGTGGCAGTCACAAACAACATCCACCTCTTTTGCACTACTGCCACACACTACACACAAACTCCAGCCTCTTGATGTGGGTGTATTCAGTCCACTGTGGAGATTGTGGTCAAAGCAGTGTGAGGATTATTGTTGGTGAACAGAGGAAGGCATACATGTCATGCTGTTACTGCTCTGCTGCCTTTTTTGTTGCCCCACTGCCTTGTGCTCTTGCACCCATGGACATCGTCCTCCTTCCCACACTTTGATAGTGCCTTGCTTACCAACCACTGTCCCCTGAGGGACAAGTCTGTGGACCTTACTATACGACTCATGGTATGCTTATGTTACAGCTTCCTTTTGTGTTTTACCTTTCTTCTGTGTTCCACAAGAAGCAAGATCCCAATCGGGGTCATTGCCTTCTTTTACTTTACTATTTGGTTTCTCCCACACATGACCTGACATGTCACATTGTGCCATATGGACCCAGGATGGCTTCCATTGTTGCTACACACCCAGTCACTGTGACTCAACATGTCAACAACATCTGGGGTTCTCTTGTTTATGTGCTTGATAGACAATGGACCTGTTTACCTTACCAGATACAGTAGTACAGTACTTACATGAGCCAGCCACCTGTAGGGTATATAATGCCTTACAGATGCAACTATGTCTCCTTGTACTTTACTCTACCAAATATCCCACCTGGTCAAGGTCAAGGGTCTAACCTTGTTAAAACTCCTTTCCCCTGATTGATCTCTGGTCCTCTTGGTGGAACTCTGGTTGTACAGTGAGTGAAAAAACCCTGGCAATGTTTTGCTATTTTGCACTAAGTGCAGTGTAGCACCAGAGGGCATGGGAATCTTGCTTGGCAGTAGTGGGATGGATTGTAGTACTGACTCTTGGCTACCAAGGGGTCACTTTATCACATGATTCTGTCCAGTGGTTGTTGAGATATGCTGGTTTTAAAACAGGTACACCATTGCAAGGGTTTATTCACTTTTGGCCAGGGTGGTGGAATCTCACTCAAATGAAGGGATAATTGTGGTTGTTTGGTCCTACAAACAAAGATACACATATCAACAATGTGTCTGAGTTCCAAAAAGTTCCCACACTTCTTTGTTTCCAACCTCTACCACCATGAGATCCATCTCTGCCACCCAAAGGAATACTATCCTGACTATGCTTGATGCTGGTCACTCTGCTTCCTCTATTGCCTCTAGTACTGGCCTCCATCTCTCTACCATCTCTAGGCTTCATTCCAAGGAGTGTTCCACCCTGCAAAAGTCCACTGGAGGTCATCCATCCAAGCTTTCCCCTGCCAATGTCTGCCATGCCATCCACCTCATCTCCACTCACAAGGCAGAAAATGCTGTCCAGGTGACCAAAACTCTTACCAATATCATCAACCAGCCCCTCCACCCAAACACTGTCCAGCAGCACCTAAAGAAGACTGGTATGAAGGCTGTGGTCAAGCATAAACGTCCTATCCTCTCTGCCAAGCATCACAAGGCAAGACTTGATTTTGCCTATGCTCACAAGGATTGGACTCTGGAGGACTGGAAGAGGGTGGTATGGTCTGATGAGACTAAAATCAACCACCTGGGCTCAGATGGTCACAAATGGGTTTGGAAAAAGCCAGGGGAGAAGCTGAATGATAGGCTAGTGGAGGGGACTCTGAAGTTTGGAGGAGGTTCTCTCATGATGTGGGGCTGTATGACTTGGGAGGGTGTTGGATATGCCACCAAGATTGATGGGAGGATGGATGGAGACCTTTACCTCCAAATTTTGAAGGATGAACTACAAGATTCCCTTGAGTATTATGGTCTTCATCCTCCTGACATCATCTTCCAGCAGGACAATGACCCCAAGCACACCTGCAAGCAGGTCAAGGAGTGGCTGGAGGAGCAGGATTTTAGGACTATGGTATGGCCTGCACAGTCCCCTGACCTCAACCCCATAGAACATGCCTGGGGTTACCTCAAGAGGAGGCTTGCAGAGTATGAGCATCCACCCAAGGGAATACTGGAGTTGTGGGAGAGGACTCAGGTGGAGTGGAATAATATACCAGCTGAAGAGTGTCAGAAGTTGATTGAAAGCATGCCTAGGAGGGTTGAGGCAGTGCTTAAAGCAAAAGGAGGCTATACCAAGTACTGATATCCCCCATATACCCTTCCATTACCAAAAGTGAATAAACCCTTGCAATGGTGTACCTGTTTTAAAACCAGCATATCTTGATGACTACTGGATGGAATCACATGATACAGTGACCCCTTGGTAGCCAAGAGTCAGTACTACAATCCATCCCACTACTGCCAAGCGAGATTCCCATGCCCTCCAGTGCTACACTGCACTTAGTGCAAAATAGCAAAACATTGCAAGGGTTTTTTCACTCACTGTACCTCTTGGTACATAATTCCACCTTTGCAGACAAGTCTTCCAGACTTTGACTGTCATGGATATAAAGGGTGTCCCTGTTGGGGAGGCTTCAGCGCTACCCAATATACTTGGAAGAGGCCTGCTGCTACCAGCTCACCTATTCCCTCCCTCTGGTCCCAGTTAGCCATAAGGTGATTGATAAGCACATGTTGACCTGTGCCCTGGAACAGCACATTATCAGTTGTCACTATGTGACAATACAGTGGCAGCATGTTGTCTGAGAGTACATGCAAGCTTGGGAGAAGGCATTTGCCCAGGTGAATATCCTGGAGGCCTCATGGAGGACAGGAATCCACCCATTCAACCCTGACATCTTTTCTGTTGCTGACTACACACCAAGCAATGTGTCCTCAACATTGGATCAACCACCAACCTCATACCCAGCAGATTTCCCTTCAGACAGGTGCACATCCAAGTCTGATGATCCTGACTATGACCCAACTTTATCATCTGCAAAACCCCTGGCTCAGGAGTCAGATACCTTGGGCTCTGATAGCAGTGAAGGTTTCAATAGCATGGCAAGCAGCTTGGAGGTTTTCCAGGAAGACAGCTGCAGTGGCACAGGAGTAAGAAAACTTGTCTCATCTGTTGGTCCCATCTCATTGTCTCAGTTGGATAATCCAGGTCCATCTGCAGCACCCACAACAAAGTCCCCATGTCATGCCTGCTCCATGACATCATCCCACCCCACTACAGCTTCTTGTACTGTGTCTATCTGTTCAGCTTCCATTTCCTGCTCAGCAACTCCTCTCAGTGGTGCCACATCATCACACTCACAGCTGAGCTCAGCCAAGGAAGCTGAGTACCAGGAGGAGATTGCATGTCTTTGTGCTGAAAATGAAGACATGTGGTGGCAGCATGATACTGCACAAAGCCATGCTGTCATGTTATGATGTGACAACAATCTACTGAAAGAGCAGTTAAACACCAAAGCTGCACAAGCTAGTCATAAAACAAGAGGAGTATAGCAACATGGTCTCATAACAAGTGCTGAATCCTGAAAGAGGACTGCCAAAGAGGAGGAAAAAGGGCAGCAGAGAGAAGGAAGGTCAGGGTGGGAAAGCAGCACAGGCAAGAAAAGGCAGCAGTTGTGCAAGCTCAGTGCAATGCAATGGATGGGGCAGAGGTATACAAGGGATGTTTGACTTTGAAGAACAGGACTGAACTTGAAAATATTGCACTCACACTCAGTTTCACAGTGGATGACTTGAAAACAATGAAGAATAACCTTATCAGCAGGATCATGAAGCATCTCAAAGATAATCCAGTGCTTGAGGATGACACATGGTTCTCTGGCCTTTACCCTTCATGGTCTTGCCAATCTAATGCTGTTGCTGGAACATCCTGTCAGGCTCCTGCTACACTGACCACTGCTCCTCAATATTTGACTGTTCAATCCACACCAGTGCCAGTGTGAAATCCTGCCTACTTAGACTGCCATCACTCACCTGTTGGCACCAGACAGGATTCTCCAGCAACTTGGGATTTTAGAGGGCCAGTAGTTGGGGGACATTGCGATCACAGTTCCCATAGTTATGTATCATTTTGTACATCACTCATCTTGAATTAATTTTCCATGTCCTACATATGAGTGTCCACCCAGCCAACACTGGTTGGACTATGTGGACTCTGAATATAGCTGGCATTCTGTGTGTGACAATCCATGACAAAATTTTGCATCTGGTGTCAATTTGGACCCCTTCAGTTTGCATTGCTTTGGCTTCACTCAATTCATTGCTGTTGGCTATAAAATTTGGGGAGAATGTAGCTGAGACCTTATTCTACCTATATATAAAATATGGAATATAACTGTTGAGTTGTTGTGAGGGTATTCAGGATCTTGCAAAAGTTTTGCATCTGGTGTTGAATGATAGTAGTGGCAGATTGATAGCCCATGTTACATAACTAGATGGTGATACCCTGCAAGGTTTCTGCAACACCTGGCCTGCAGTGCAGCTGCTGAGTAAAATCATCACCAACCATGTGTGCCCTGGGTTGAAGTACCACTGGCTGTAGTAAGGCAAAGAGATCTCCATTCAGTCACAATGTGTTGTGATTCATGTTTGGAAAAGAAGGTCAAGGTTTCAACCTTATTTTCAGGGATTCATGTGGCATACCCCCTGGTCCTATATCATGATACGGTACATGCCTTTGGGAATAGAATACTTATATGTACACATGTGTCCAGCATTAGGTGCACTCAAAGTTGGTGCACATGGTTTTTCTCATGCTCATGCTTTTGCTCATCACCCCTCCCATTGTTTTTTGGGTTTGTACTTAAATAATTATATAATATACATTTCTCACACAGCCACCACCTGCACATGCTGCAAACATGAGGCTGCTGCATAATGTTGCACATTTTGCAGTGAACTCTTGCTTCTCCCCCCTCCTTTAGTTGTCCCTGGGTGCTCTATGTACCTCCTTCCAGCTGGCTGCCACAAAAAATGGTCAAAAAACAAGCTCAGGGTGAGCCAATACCAGAGGTAAAGTGGATGGAGCCCCTAACCTGGAAGTTACTGGACAAAATTGAGTGAGATGAGAACTGGATTGTGCTGCTGGGAAAACAGGAGAAAGGGGAGGTTAGTACTGATACAGATGTGTGATGAAACATACCAATGCTTCAGATGGGAAAAGTACAGTATTTAAGCATATGGGTGCTGTTGTCCTACCACACCTCTATGCTCTGTATCCAGTAGCCTGTGGTGACTGAGTGAAGCACAAATTTGAACAGTAAGTCCATGTACATAACATTTACAGTGACTTCCCTATGTATCACATTTTATTATGTTGCAGTGTCTTCAACTACTGGTGAAGGGGTTAGGTCAGATGATGGAGGGGGCTTAGATGAATCAGACAATGAGTACTTTGACTACTATGTTCCAGCATCTGGCCCAGATGAGACCACTACTGAGATGGCTAGGTCAATCTAGGGCAAGTGAGCTATCCTTAGTCATACTGAAGATTGACATTATTTGATAGATGAGATTGTCCAGGAGCATCCCTTCTTTCCAATACTCCATCATATCTTCTCCTCTTGCCCCAACATCACTCCTATTGCTGTCACAGCTGGTGTTGGCCCCCATGGCAGGAAGACTGTTCACTTCCAGGTACCCAGTGGTGATGGGGGAAGTGGTCCAGTGCTCAGTGGAGACCAAATGTCCCAGGTGCACACTCTACAGGGTGTTCTCAATGCTGAGATGGCCTGTCATGGAATTTCACCATCCTTTGAGCTGCCTGATGATATAGGTTTCAGTGAGGGGCCATCATTTGGTGAGGAGCAGGAGAAGGAGAATAACCCCTCCCCCCACAGCCATTGTTACTGTACTGCATGGTATGGTGCAGGGTCACTCCCTGTTTAGGCTTTCAGCCTATCATCTGATTGGCTATTGGTGAGTGCTCCAAAGACATTCAATTCCATACTATTCCTTTTAGATATTTCTTCTTTGTCCTGTCTTTCACCTCTGTTGTCTGTGCACATACTCTGACTGAAGTTTTCTGACACTTTTACCCCTTGAAAATTTACTTTACCCCATATGTTAGTTCCAACACTCCAATACTGTACTGCCTTGATGGTGCACCTACTGTATATAAGCCCTCTGCCCTCAGTGGTGTCTCTTCAGCATGAATATCAACTTAGTTCTCCCTCTGTGGTCCTTGACCAGCCTCTCTGTCTACTGTTGAACTCTCCCCAACTTCTCTATCTTGCTCTAAAATCCAAGGGCTGGGCTCATACAAGGGGGCAGTGCACAAGCTGAACCCAACACCCTCTCCCAAACCTCTGTCACAACACTCAGCCACTTGTTGGCCAGTGTCACTCTCTATCAGTCTTTGTTAGCCAAGCATCAGCCAATGTCAGCCTAGCTTTGTACACATCCTGCAGCCTCTGTGAGCATTGTGGATCATCGGAGTAGGCCCAAACTTAACATATCACACCTGTTATCCATCTACCACTCCCCTTATGATCCATCCATCACAATGTTTGTCAAGAACTCACTAGCACTCCAGGATGCTGTCAACTGCATCCTCACCATTTTTGAAACATCAATTGTCAACTCAGGCAGGTTGGATAAGGCAGAAAAACTTGAACAATGGAGGAATGCAGTGAGAGATATCCAGTGGGAGTTGGTGCATCATGATTCAATCACAAAACCTCACATTGTCCATTCATGTCCTACTATTACAGGAGTCTGTCAGATCCATTGCCAACAGGACTGACAATGTCCCACACATGCTGATTGGCATGGACAAGTACATCCATTGGACAGAAAACATTAGCATGCCTGGAATTCCATTCCCAGATTGGTGTCAAGCCCTCTTCCCCCCATTGTGTCCATTGCCTGCCACCTGTGGCTACTAACTGTCAAGTGGCAATATGATGTGGGACTGCAAGTGCAACCACCAGCACCCACCACTGAGCCAGTAGGTTCAATATTGTCTGCCATACCTTCAAGGACTTTATTGGCCTCAAGGTCATCAACCATGCCTCACATGACTTCCAAGGGGTCAGCAGGGCATATACCAATGCACAGCACTCCATCAGCTAAAGGTAAAGCCCAAGCCACATTGGAAGGAAAGGTGGCCATGTCAGAAGAGATTTCAATAACTTGGGAGGACAACAATGGGGACAAGAGCAAAACCATCAAGGAGGATATTGAAATGGATGACATTGAGCCTCCACATGGACAATCCCAAAAATGAGGAAGGTTGATATCCAAATCACATCAATCCTCAAGAATGCCTCAGTCTTGATCACAAACAACCCAAAGGGGCAGGAAGGGCATGTAAAGTGAGGGGGAAGGTAAGTCCATGCATTCAAATAATCCTACTGTGACCTTCTCAAAGTATGGCCATGCATAACTCATGGATCATACAACCCCACCTCCCAATCCTCAATCATGTCAGATATGCATCAATCACAGGGTTGTTTGCACTTGCAGTTTGGGTAGTGGGGTCTGTGACCCATGCAGAAAGCACAAGATAGGTTGCACACCCATTACATCCTGCCACCCTTCAACCACTTATACCACCAAAGCTCCCCACAAAGCCACCCCCAAAACTACCTCCAGCAACCCCACCACACCTTACTGCTGAAATACATCTCATCCCCCCAAGCCTGCATGCCAGTTAACTCCAGTAGAGGAGGAAGATAGCCACCCCCACCTAGCAAAAAGCCATGCCTATCAAAGGGTGGCCAAACTGACCCTTCATCATCCTCAGTGCAGCCATGATGAGTTAGTGAGTATTTTCCACAGTATTATTGTGAACAGCTCATCTCAGAACATAGCTCTTGTCTTGCATCCACCTACAGATACCCCCATAAATTATGCCATTCCTCACCCACTTTGGTGTGACAGTCCAGTCTATATACCACTCCCCATGCCACCCATTCCACCAACCAGTGTGGCCTCATCACCAGTCACAATTACCCCTCCACAACCTGCACCAATTGATGACTTGCTCCTTTCTGTCCACCAACAACTAGAAAATGTGATCCACTGACAGGATCAAATGATCAGGTGCATTGATGAGGGAGAGCAGCAGATGGCTCCTGTCATGTGCCAAATTGCAGTGCCAACTCCTGGGACAGTTGAAGACTGCATGCAAATGTTGGAGAATGAGTTAGCAGAATGCAGGTACACCATTGCAATGCTGATGTGTGAGCTAGAAGCCTCTTGAGTCAATTTCCAACATCCTCAACAGGTCCAGGACAACTCCATGTAGACACCCCAGGTGGATACTGACATGACCATGACCAGCTCAAATGTTGTCAAGACATGAGATGAAAATGTTGGAAGTTCCCACTTGGGGTTGAAGTCAAGAGAGGTCATGCCAACTTGTGGGGAGCTGCCAGTTGTCAATCAAGGAGTGGAGCTATTGACCACAGAGTCAAGTGACAATGGCAGGTGGGATGATCAAAGTAAGGCAGCCAATATCATAGAGGTGACTACAGTGGCAGGAGAGGCTGAGTCAATAATCATGGAAGAAGGTGGAATTAGCAGTGAGCACCATCAAATGATGGAGGAGAATTTGTTACACCTTGGCCAGCTGGTTTCCTTTTCTCATATACCCCTAATCCTATGCACCTATGGCTTGCTCATCTCCATCCTCATCAGCTGCATTATCATTTCCTGCCTAATTGGGTACCAGGTAATACTTAAGAGTGGGCCTGATTCCCTTGTTCTATGGTGACTCAATCTCTGATCAATCATGCTTCCTCAGGCATAACCCCACTACCATTTATGTGACCTTCAACCAGTCACTCATGGATACTTTCTCTTGAGTGCTCAGTGCCCTTGTATGTTGTCCTGTTCTTTTGTTTGTGACTTGTGTACTATAGCTTTGCATTGCTGTGCATACTGCTACTCTGAACCTGTTGTATGATTATGCTGCAATAGCTCATTGGTTCCTTTTCTTGTTGACTGCTGCACTTGCCTTTCTGACATACTGTACATACTTTCTTGGCAGTGCTGGTTTGTAGTATATAAACCCTACAGTACTAGAAATGTACTTTAACTGTTCACTACCTTGCAAATACTCACATGTATTGCCATTCTTTGGTGATATGAGTGTGACATACCAAGGAAGATCAAAGTCATAATGCTTTGAGGTTCAGTCATACCACTGACTTAAGTCTGCTTGACCATTCTTTGGTCTTTTGCAGGCAGCAGCATAACAGAATTCAGGAGAGTGTCCAACTGAAGGTGAGGGTGGTACCACCATCCTGGTAAGTGAGGGGCAAGTGGGAGAAGTGAGTTGCATGATTGCAGAATAGGAGTTGGGGTCAACAGGGGGCAAATTCACAGAGGAGCACTAGAATTTTTTTTTACTTATGATTGATGTATTAAGGTATCCTCCTACATCCACAGGTAGAAAATGTGGAAAATTCCCAGTGGTCATTTGTGCCTGTGATTTCTGAGTGTGGTAGGGCTATTGCATGTAAAATCAACTGGTGAATTTATCTTTACCTGGATTGGTGATTGCATCATAGCACTTCCTGCAATCAATGAGTGAATTCATCTTTATCTAAATTGGGGGTCACATCATAGCTCCTACCATGATAGAGAAAGAACAATAGCTATGACCATGATTGAAGAAGGATCTGGGAGTTCTGTACTGACAAAGATGTCCAAATGCCAGAGATTCCTACATATTATTTGACATCTACAAAAGCTGATATTCAACCTATAATTCTATGTAAGGTACATTCTGCAATGGCAGCAAATCCCACAATTAGGGCTCAATATAGTATTCTTTCAGATGCAGGTCTCCTCATCCACAGATTGGAGAATTCTACAGGTTTATCTGCTGCCATTTTAATTCCCCTTGCTTGACCAGATGATCATATATTTCCCACTGCCTGGCTGCATAACAGGTGGTGCCATGTGTGTTTGCAGTGGTGTGTTCCACATATTTCTCCTGCCAACACTTTGAACAGTGTCAGAAATAGTTGATGACCCACTGAAATTCCAAGGTTAACAATTCTTCCTCCTCTTCTCAACAATCCTTTCCAGCTTTAGTTTGGAGCCAGTGGATTCTGTAAACTTTTGCAGATGTGTGGCTAAAGTTGATGTATAAATGAATCACTGCATTACTGACATGCTGTGAGCCAACTCTTTGAACTTGTATCCCTGGGAATATCAATGGACCAAAACCATGGCAGTTAGGAAGCTCAGTAGTCATGCACTCCTTGGGTGAAGGCTGCTGTACTTGTTGTTAGGTGTAATTTTTGAAGCTCCTGATACCAGTTGAGGATCTCTGGCTTTGCTCCCAGGGTGATCATGGTGGTCCTAAAACAATGGTAAATCACAGAATATTGTTTGACAGACCCATCAATGGAATGAACCATTTGCCAAGCCCATGTCCTCATTGAATAGTTGGTGGCAGACCTCACAACACCCCTGAATATAACTGCTTTGTCCACCAATGCAAGATGTAGGCCATGCAGTGCATCATTTGCTTGTGCAGTGTGCAGCTCCAGCTCCATTTCTGCTAGCTGATGGATGCCAATGTGATGGCACCTATCAGCCCCAAGCTTGGATGGTAGTGGCAAGGTTGATGAGGTTGGGTCCATGAATGTAACAGTGTCTGGCATATCATCTGCACTACAATCACTGTTGCTGCCATTGGAGGATATGTCATTGTCCACCAATATATTTTTGGAGGCCACCTCATGGTTTCTGTCACCTTCTCTGCTGCCATCTAAGGCAGTGTCCATCTGCAAGTAAATTCTTCCATCCATAATAAATGTCTTCCACTCTGCTGCCACTCTATCACATGGCAAGCTATCACAAGTCATTTGAGGTCAGAGGAATTTGGTCCAATGGCCTTCTGACCAATGGCCAGTGTGATTTCTGCCTCTTCAATCACCAGTCCATGAGTCAGCCAACTAGCAGCTCCATGGTGCATCCTACTGGAAGTGGAGGTCTACAGTAAGTGAAGTCCTATGTCATGTACTGTAGGAGCTGAACCATTGTTAGGTACTATATGTAGATGATGATCAGTTTGAAATATTCTTACCCTTTGTCAATTGGATTTCAAAGATATCCTTCACAGATGGGTCATGGACACAGTCCTTCAGGGAAGCCTCCTCTTGCCTCCACCAATTCTCCTGTTGGGAGGATGGTACTGCTTCATTCAACCTTTCAAATGCTTCTTGAGCCAATGACACCACTGCCTGAGCTACCTTTAGCTTCTGTGATAAACTGGAAACTGCAAAGTGGCAAGTGCATTAGTGAATCTACAATTTCCACCCATCCCAAATGTACTCATGTATGTCACGCGGCGATGACTGATGATGCACTGTTCCTAGGCGCAGGTCGATGTGCGCTTATAGATCGCCTTGCGGCTAACCTGAACCTAAGGGAGGGAATAGGCAAACTAGCAGTAGCGGGCCTCTTCCAAATATAACGGGCCTTGATGCGAAGTAAATCATAGCAAGGTCGTTAGGGACACCCTTTCTATCTTTGACAGTTGAAAGTCGAAGACTTGCACATGAAATTCTTGGAATTATGTACCAAAAGGTACAACCAGAGTCTTCACCAAGAGATTGAGTATTTGAGCAGCGGTAGAGGAGAATTTATAGAGCTAAGATTGCTCAACCTTTACCAGGGAGGATAGTAGGTAGAGTAAAGTACAAGGGAACTGACCAGCATCTGAAAGGTCTTTTTATACCTTTCAGGCCGACGGCTCATGTAGGTACCATACTGCTATTACTGGTGAAGGTAGGCAACCACCATTTGGGCATACTCGTAAACAAAGGACATGTTTATGATGAAAGCAGTCTTTTGGTGCGTCGAGTCATGATGACAGACTGCGAACCAAAGACAGATTCCATCTTGCATCCACATAGCATGACATGTCATGCTAAGTCACATGCAAGGAAAGTAAAACGGGTAAAACAAAGAAGATGATGATCCCGATCGGGATCTTGCTTTGTACAGGAAATGAAGGAAAGGTAAAACCATAAAAGGAAAACTATGGTAAGCATACCATCACGTCATACAGTAAAGTCCACAGACTTGTCCTGCAGGGGACAGAGGTTGGTAAGCAAGGCACTTTCTAGAGCGCAGGAAGGGGAACGATGGGGTGGCCATGGGAACACGAGGCGATAACAGGCGGCGAAAGAGGCAAGGGACCGGCAGTGGCACAATATCACCCCCCCCCTTTTTAAAGAGGGTTGGTGACCTCACCAACTACCTAGTCAAAGTCATTGAAGATTGACCATTCAAGGTCGTTGAGAAGCGGTATTGGTCTTGGAGGGTCCAATAGGACATCCATTAATGTCAGTCCACCGAGAACCTTTTCCGTGGCGACAGGACCAGTGACCGAGTCTTTGGCAATTGAGGCAAGTGTGTTTGTAAAGGGGGTGGAGAGGGTCGAGCTGCACCCTTCCTCCCAGCTCGAGGCGGAGTCGGTCTGTAGATTCAAGAGGGTAGAATGGCTTGGTGGGGATGGCACATGTGGCAAACGTCGAGTTGAATAAATCATAGCACCAGTAGCCTTGAGAGTCATAGACCTTGAGCAGGAATTCTCTCCACTTTTCCACTCTTTCCTCTTCTTTGGTCCATGGGTCATCACACCTTTCTCCAAGAACCTGTGCAGCAAGCTGCAGGAACTTTCAACTGGCGTTCTCTTCTTCCTCTCTTCTTTGATCAATTGCAAGCCAACGTACTCCTGGGAGAACAGGTTCTTCTTCGCTCAGTAGGACCCCTTCTGTAACTGATTCACTGCCCTTCTCTTCCCTATTGCTGCTAGGTACTGCAGGCGATGCCATTCGGACAGATGGTACCTCGGATTTTGGAACTTCCGTCGATCGTCCGTGACGAGGCCCTCTTGAGTCTCTCTGAACTTGACTACTTCCAGAGGATGACGCATCATTCCATCCAAGAACTCCCTCTCCTTCCATAGTATCTGGACCAGCTTTACTGGCCCTTCCATCGGTAGAGTCACAGGAGATTTGAGGAGGTGGGATATGTTTGGGCAGCATGTTGCGAAACGAACGAAAGGAACAGGCAAGGGAAGGCCTGTAGTGGACATGTATGATATTGACAAGCGAGACGAGCAGGTTCTGCATTTCTTCGACCACCTTCATTCCTTCTGACTCCATAAAGGCCATTCCATGAGAATCTTCATCAACCACTACGTCTCCAGCTTTCAGGACGTTCACTGCATGGTGGACGGTGATTTCGATGCTTCTGTAGACTTGAGACAGCAACCTGAGATAGTCACTGTCGTGGCCGATGTCCCACCCATAGATGATCCATTCATCATATTTTTCAAGGATCCGTATGTAGCTTTCATAATCCTCTGGTTTGCAGAGGAGGGCTGCAGGGGCAGACTTCCTCATGGGCACATGGGGGACCTCAGGTGAGGTTGGTGGGTGACGACTTGTTGAGTCATTGGGTGCAGAGGGGTGAGGGGCTGAAGCTCCCTCAGGGGTGGCATGTTGCATACCTGCCAGTAGACCGGCTCTGGGTACAGGCGTGTTCTGGGAGTTTTGGGAGATGCTCTGTGCTTCCCCTTGGAGAGCATGCATATTGAGATGCTGGAGTGGGGGTTCTGAGATGTTTCGACGTTGGGGTCAAAAAGGGATTGGATTGAAGTGGCAACGGAGTCGACAGGCGGTGTGGATACCTGGGAGACGGGTGATAAAAACCCTGGGGAGAAGTTGAAGTCATCGTCATTGTAGGATATATAGGAGTCCAGGAGGTATTCACGTGACTTGGAGTTATGTTCATCGTCATAGGAAGACATTTACTGAGTGAGGCATTCATGAGGGGGTTTCTTGTGATGGGTGGACGAGCGAGTGGGTTGTCAAGACTCTGGTGGTTTGTGACGGCTTCTTTTATACTCCTCAAGTATCTCTTCCACGTTGATCAAATTTGTCTCTGGTTCCCAAGTATTACTTGCGTGTCCATATCCACTCCACTTGACCAAATAACGTGTGCATGTACTGTGACATGTTTTCACTTCTTTGTGATTTAGAATTGCTTCAACTTCCCATTCTGGGACGTCTTCGATCAGGTCTGGAAGTGGTGGTGGCAGTGTTGGTCCATATTCAGGAGTTTCGTGATATGGGAAGATCCTAGAAGTGTGGAACACCGGATGAACCCACCAATGATTGGGCAGATCTAGGCACACGGTGATTTCCAATAGGACTTCTTTGATCCTGAAAGGTCCTATGCATCATGGGGCAAGCTTTGTTGACTGTAAGTCGCGTTTTAGGTCACGCGTGTCCAGCCAAACAAGCTGTCCTTTGATCGGTGGGGAATATGATAGTGGGTCTGGGCCGGCCCTGGCCATTTTCTCTGTGGTTTTCTTGTGTGAGATAAGAGTGGCATCTCTAGCAAGGGCAAGAGCTTCTAGGCATTCCTCGACTTGCAGAGCCTTTGACGTGTGTGTAGACAGATAGGGGTCCGGCTCGTAGCCATAGAGAAGGTAGTACAGAGTTTGGCCATGGGTAGAATGTACCCTTGAGTTGTGGGTGAACTCAGCCATTGCCAGATATTTGCTCCACTCATTGGGTTTCTCAGCACAATACATCTGTAAGTATCCTTCTACCTCTTGGTTAACGCATTTGGCTTCTCCGTTCGTTTGAGGGTGATATCCAGACGAGTAGCGAGTTTTGACTCGAAGCGCCTTGTAAAGGTTCTGTGTGAAGGCACTTATGAACTGAGGTCCTCTGTCTGATATTATCGACTCGGGGATGCCATAGTGTGGGTAGACATGTTGTAGCCACATGTCGGCTAGTCCCTCAGAGTCTACCATTTTGCAACATGGGAGTAGTTTCACAGCTTTTGTGAGGCCGTGGTCAACGATGGTAAGGATGGAGTCATATCTGTGTGACTGTGGAAGATCGGTAACAAAGTCCATAGAGACTTGTTTGAAGGGCAAGGGCGTGTTTGATTCGATAGGTTGGAGCAGTGGTGGATGATCTCGGTGGACTACCTTCGAAGCCTGACATGTTGGGCATCCCTTCACATACTCTCTAATGTTTTTCCACATGCCGGGCCAGAAACAATGTTTATTCATGGCGGAGCACATAGCTTTAACACCAGGGTGGCCAGCGGACAGGTGGTCATGGAAATCCGATAGAGTTTTCTTCCAAGCCTTCAGGGGAACATAAATCCTTCCATTTTTGGTTTTAACATTAGTTGTCAGATCCTCGACAACTTCTTCAGGCGACCTGTCATTTGTAATGACATAACTTGTGTCTTCTTTTGACGAATCTTCGATTTCTTTGAAGACCTCTTGTGAGACACGACAGAGTCCAGGCCTTTTCTGTGTTCTAGTTGTGGAGATTCCTTTCACCTGTGGGACTTTCACAATCGAGGGCTTGGTTTCATGGGGGTCGAAGGTCAGCTTGGATGACGTTTCGACCAGAGTGGGGATGTTCTGAGTGGTTTCACCCCCCCCCTTGAGCCAAATCAATGGTGAAAGTACCGTGGTTTCCACTGGGGTAGCTTGAGTAAAAGCTGGATTTCTTGACAGCATATCAGGGACAATCATTTGGCGACCAGGGTTATGTTTGAACCTGAGGGGGAATCCTTGAATATAGGCGAGCCAACAAGCTTGCCTGCCAGTAAGATTTTGAGGTTCCTGATAGTACATCAAGTTTTCATGGTTGGTGTGGATGACGGTGTCTTCAGGTGGCAACAGCAGATAGTGTTTCCAGGCCTTGAGAGCACGAACGATGGCTAGCATCTCCAGATTGTACACCTGATAGTTCTGCTCTGCTCCTTGGAGGGATTGTGAGAGGTATGCGATCGGATGCAGTTCATCTTCGAACTTCTGGCATAGCACTGCTCCGGTGCCGAGTTTCGAGGCATCCATGTACACTTTGAATGGTTTGTCGAAGTTCGGGAGTCAAAGGACTGGGGCTTGGCACATATACATTTTGAATTTTTGGAACACTTCTTCTTGGGCCGGCCCCCATTTCCATGGGAAATCTTTCTTCGTCAACTCGTGAAGTGGTTTTGAAATCATTGTGAACGAAGGGATGAACTGCTGATAGAAATTGCAGAATCTGAGGAATTGTCGAACATCATGGACATTAACCGGAGTCCTCCAGTTCTTCACAGCCTCCACCTTGATGGGAGCTGTCTCATACTGTCCGTGTCGGATAGTGTATCCTAGGAACTCAATTTCTTCTGTTTTGAAGACACACTTCGAAAGTTTGAGGCACAGATTTTCCTTCTTTGCTATTTCCAGAAACTCCCTTATGTTTTTCATTAGGCATTCATGCATTTTTGCATGGATGGTAACATCGTCCAAATATATGATGGCCTTCTTATTGGTATGTAGTTGTCCAAATTTGCCATCCATATACCATTGGAAAGTTGGCAGCGCGTTATTCTGGCCAAAGAACATAACTGTGGGTTTGAAAATGCCTCTAGGCATTATGAACGATCCAAGTAGCACATCTTCCTCTTTCTCGACTTGAATGTTGGTGAAGCCCCATCATACATCGAACTTGGTGAAAAATTTAGACTCTACCAACTCGTCTAGGATTGGTTTGATGAGTGGCAACGGATATTGGTCAGGGATGGTGAATGAATTTAACTGCCGATAATCTTGTATGAGCCTTTTTTTTCCATCCTTCTTTCTGACGAAGAAGACTGGAGCCAGCAGTACTCACAGAATGTCCATGTTTTGGACTTTTTCGATTTTTCCTGTTTGCAAATTCTCATCAAGGAACTCGTCGAGTAACTGCAACTCGTCTCGAGACAGGGGGTAAATTTTTGCGGGCTTGAAGGTCTTTAAGTCTTTCGAAGGGTCGACCTTTATCATATGGTCGTAGCCTGGGCAGTGTGGGGGTAGTGGGCAGTTTTCTGAGAAAACTTCATGATAGGCATTATATTCCGTTGGCAGAACAACCTCTTCGTGTTGTATTTGGGCCTCGAGTTGCGTTGAAATCGAGGTTCGATTTATCAAGAGTGTTGCAACTTCAGGCGTTCCCCACCCTACTATTTTCCTGGCAGTCCAGTCGATGACGGGTTGAGCTTGCTGGAGCCAAGGCATGCCCAGGAGGACACTTTCATTTTTGAGGTCCATGACGTATGCAGATAGTTTGAAGTGTTGTCCATGTACCCGCCCAGTAAACAGGGCGATGGAGTTAATTACTTGCTTGGACGATCCTTCAAAGCTTCATGGGGACCACAGTTGCTTGATCTTTTTAGTCTCCAAGTGGTATCTTTCAACCACCTCTCGACTGATGGCGTTGCACTCTGCACCACTGTCAATAACTGCTCTGATTCCCCCTTTGTTCTGTTCCATTAAGAAGAGTGAGCTGGTAATCGCCCTCACAGAGGGGTATTCATTGATGTGAACTACAGACATTAATTCTGGGGCACTGAACAAATGGAACGTACTTCTACTCTCCTCCGTTGGGGATGAACATGGAGAGGATTCTAAAAATCCTTCTTTGCTCCCAATGCCTCTCTGAGCTTCTCGAACTCCTCAGCATTGTAGAAGGATTTTACTTCACAGACTAGTTTTTGTCCTTCTGATAGGGTACAGTCTTTCTTGTAATGTCCCTTTCTTCCACAGTGGTAGCATTCTCCTTTAGACTCTTGCTTTAGTTCTCGAAACCAGTAAGGGTCCAATTTCCTTTTCTGGGGAGGTCAATATACAGGCTTCTTTGATTGCCGATCGACATCCATTGTGTTAGAGTCTCGAGGATGATGCCTTCCATGTGAGGTATCTTCGTTTTGGTACATGTGGAGAACTTCCTTGTCGTCCTTGGTTAGGCACTCGTTGTACACGCCTAAGCTTGCTTTGGCAGTTTGTGCATCGACAGCAGCGTCAATCCAATCCTGAACAGTTTGGGGGATTTTGCCAGACTGAAGGATCCACTCGGTGGTTCTATTGTTGAGACCTTTCCCGAAATAGACTCTGGCTTGTCGATTATCACGAGAGATGGAAGCATGAGTGATAAGGTCCAGGAATTCGCCTATATATTTAGCAAGGGGCATGTTGCCTTGTCTGATTTCAGCCATTTTGAGGAAAGCTAAGGCTTCCATGTTGCCAACTTTGAATATTTTACAGAGCTTGATGAGAAAGGTAGTCCAGCTGTCATAGAGGTAGACTTCGCCTGCTTCCATGGTGTGTTCTTTAAGGTAGTTTTCTGCGAAGTGCACAGCTGCTCCTTGGCTCATGAAAGATAGGGTGAACCCGATCTTCCGCTTGTCAGTGTCATAAACATCGCAATTGAGATTTAGGTAGTTGTTGACTGATGTGATCCATGCTTCGAACTTGCCACTAGTTCCATCGAACGGGAGCAGCTTTCCAAGGCCCAACTCCTTTCGATTGACACTTCTTCCTTCGGCTTGTTTTTCTTTGGCGATGGTCGATTTTGGGATGGTATAGGCAGGAAAAGCTAAACCAGCATGGCTGGTTAGGCTTTCGTACCACTGTACCAACTCTTTAACATTTCCGACCGATCATCCAGCGAAGGGGTCAGTAGTCCTTGCGAACTGTTGTAGCTGTTCAGCTAAAGCAGCAATTTGTTCTTGTTCTCTGATTCCTGCCATTCCGAGGTCTAGTGAGGTTGACGAAGACTTTTCTGGTGCTGTATGTGTTTCCTCTTCGTCAATCCTTTTACCAGCTAAGGGCTCTGGTTCTCGGATCTGGGTAAAAGAACCTGGGACCTGTCCAACTGTTTCTTTTGAGGTCTGGGCTTGGGTACCCTCTCCTCCTTCTGACTTGGTTGGACTCGCTACCAGATAGGGCTGGAAACGTTGAGCTGAGGATGTGCACTCAAGTTTTTCTGGGGCTGCAGTAGTGTTTGACAAACATGGGGGAACCTTGGGTGGTTGTCCGCAAGGATGGAATTTACTTGATCCCGTGTTGGAAGACACTGTTGCAGACTTCTTTTGTTACCTCTGGACTTCTTTAATATGAGTCACGAATATACACTTCCAGGGTAGCGAGGCCTGCGAAGAATATTCACTTTTATCGAGGGCTACCAATGAGATGCCTTCACAGGTATTCACTTCATCTCTTGGCACAGGTAGCAGACCTGTCCACAATGCAAGTTACTCTTCTGTTTTTAGGGCTTATACTTCTAATCGGCTGACACTTGCAATAGGAGAATGATGGTTGTTTTAATTGAGGGGTTCTTGTGTGGAACAATATCAGGTGTGGTGGACTTTCAGCTGCGACCACAAAGGGGAGCTGTATCTCGCTTTGCTGATATAGAACGAGATAGAGTACTCTTCGGTATGTCGACTTTCACGAATGTCACCCACCAGTATCACAAGCGAATGGCTACCCGGACACTCGGGTCAGACAGTGAGCGAAGTGGGGTACTTTACTCTTTTGTCGCATGGTGACAACTGATGATGCGCTGTTCCTAGGCACAGGTCGACATGCACTTATAGATTGCCTTGCGGCTAACCTGAACCTAAGGGAGGGAATAGGCGAACTAGCAGTAGTGGGCCTCTTCCAAATATAACGGGCCTTGATGCGAAGTAAATCATAGCAAGGTCATTAGGGACACCCTTTCTATCTTTGACAGTTGAAAGTCAAAGACTTGCATGCGAAGTTCTTGGAATTATGTACCAAAAGGTACAACCAGAGTCTTCACCAAGAGATCGAGTATTCGAGCAGCAGTAGAGGAGAATTTATAGAGCTAAGATTGCTCAACCTTTACCAGGGAGGATAGTAGGTAGAGTAAAGTACAAGGGAACTGACCAGCATCTGAAAGGTCTTTTTATACCTTTCAGGCCGATGGCTCATGTAAGTACCGTACTGCTATTACTGGTGAAGGTAGGCAACCACCATTTGGGCATACTCATAAACAAAGGACACATTTATGATGAAAGCAGTCTTTTGGCACGTCGAGTCATGATGACAGACCACGAACCAAAGATGGATTCCATCTTGCATCCACATAGCATGATGCGTCGTGCTAAGTCATGTGCAAGGAAAGTAAAACAGGTAAAACAAAGAAGATGATGATCCTGATTGGGATCTCGCTTCATACAGGAAATGAAGGAAAGGTAAAACCATAAAAGGAAAACTACAGTAAGCATACCATCACATCATACAGTAAAGTCCACAGACTTGTCCTGCAGGGGACAGAGGTTGGTAAGCGAGGCGCTTTCTAGAGCACAGGAAGGGGAACGATGGGGTGGCCATGGGAACATGAGGCGATAACAGGCGGTGAAAGAGGCAAGGGACCAGCAGCAGCATGACAATGTAAATCATTTTCATGAAATTTGAGTCATTCATTTGGAAGTCCAATAGCTCTTGACAATGCAGCAATGTCATTCTGTGAGTTGATGTGGACACTATGTTCAGAGTGGACCACAAGGTCTCAATAATTTCACCATCAACCCAACCTGAACCTCTGATAAACTAGGGAGAATATCTTGCATAGCATTCCTTTTTGTGTCTGTGAACATGCCACATCCTAATTCCCACCATGATCCTCAATGAGGGTGCAATCTCCAGAAACCTGGTGTTATCCACCCACCTCCATAAATTCTTCATATATGTGCAGTTGACATCATAGAAACAAATGACATTTCATATGCCATTCATGCTGTAACTCAATGCACTGCATAGGGAATAGTCCATGTTTAGCTGCCTAAACAGTGGGTGTAACTTGAAATAGTCAACCTCACCTTTCACCTTTTTTAAAATCCACAACAGAATGTGGGTAAAAGCAACCATGCTGCATGCAGGTGGTAGCACCCACTCTGGTAGAGTTGAGTTTTCTGTGGATTGCACTGGCCTGACTGACCACCTCATGATTGTTGCAAGCCAATTTCTGTTGGACAGTCAAGCTATGAGCCCTGCAAGTTATAATACTTACTTCCATGATATGCAGAGTGGTGTCTATATATTCCTGGTATCACAGATTAGTGACCATATAGCTGTGCCCATCCATCGACCAAACCTGATCATCAGGTCTCCACTCACACATGTGTTCCACCTTGAAGTTTCCATCCATGACCACAGTCCTGGTGTACCTCTAGCTATTCAACAATACATGCACCATATTCCTCTGTTTCAGATACTTACTCATCTAAATTAACCTGGGGACTGAGGTTGATTCCTGGTGAAGAGAAAAGATAAGAATATCTTAGGGTTAGGATCTAAAGGCTAGCTAGACCCTATAGGGGACCCTGCTGAAGAGAAGAACTAGTAGAGGAAATGAAACAGAAAAGATACTGGGCACTTAGCTAGAAAACTCAACCCAAAACTCTCTGTAACACCACCTTAGGACTGCCCTAAGGCTACCCAGAAGTCACTCTCAAGGACTGCAGCAGTAAGAGACTGCCACAGACTAGTCTCACCAGTCTGTGCTCTCCAGCCTCTACAGTGGTTATTTTTTTTTGGTAGCTAATACAACTTGAGTCCAGGTTTGAACTGTACTTACTAATCAGCCATTCACCTTACACCTATGTCCCAGACCCAATTACAAAATGGGGATCATGCCCTTTAGAAAAATCAAATCAAATAGCACCTCAACCACTCTACCATCACCCAAATTCCTACTAGGGAGTACTCTCTCCCTACACCAGCTGAAGACATGCTGCACAAAATAGTGCAAGGTCCCCCTTCATTGAATCATTTAAATTACCCCGATATCTGCTCCATTTAAGCAGCTTCAGGAGGTGTCATTGCCATGCTACCCACAGTAGTTCCCTACATTAGTCCTGAGTACATAAATGATCCCAATCAGCTGTCTGATCAATTGAGGGGAGTGACTCCTTAGTGGGACTAGGTGTGGAAACACACTGGAGGTCACCTGATGAAGCTTTCTGTAATAACTCATGCCAGATGTCCCACATTCCACATTGTCTTATCCAAGACCAAAAATGTGAATACCATGCTTGGCATTTCAAATGTTGATGGATATAACTTTGCATGGAGTTGCTGCTTGTGATAGCTTTCTGCATTTACACATTGGCAGAGTCACAATAGCATGAAATGCACCCCTGTCATGTTGATGACTGTCAGGTACTTTGATCCCACTAGCAGATGAAGGTGGAGGGGGATGTAGTCAATGTCTTCCCATTCCTCCTCATCCAATCCTGCCAGTGGTGAGCATCTGCTGAGGGTGGCTTGCACATTTGCAGATGCAGATGGACAGGGTGCTCCATCATGGCTGAGGTGTAGTTGTAGGCCAGTCCATTGGAATCATGTGAATCTGTACATCCTTGATGATGACTTCACTTACCATATGGGGGGTTGAATCCTTGAAGAAGTCCCCAGTCCATTGCTGGACCCTATGGAAAGGGTGGGCCACATGCATAAAGCAGCAATCTGTGCATAGAAGGGGCCGATGCATACAATCTGGGCATCTGTAGACCCCATCCTTTCCACAGATCTTGCATGTATGTGGTAATGGAGGGGCTTCAAAGTCCAGTAGGATTTGTAAAAAGTCCTCCTTCTGAGGTAGCCATTTGCAGATATGATCATTCTGCATCTGAAGTGCTGACATGATGCCAGATGACCAATCACTGATTACCAACATACCTTTTTCTGTGGTAGTCTCATGGGCTCCATGGGAGGATAGTTCATATCAAAGACATTGTCTACTCCATCTTCAGACAGAAACTGGAACTTGGATAGTGAAGATGATGGGGAGGGGTTCACCAGGTTTTCCATGACTGGTTCCTTAATTGCAACTTCTACCAGTCATGATCTTTGCCACCCATTGGCTTTCTGTGTCCTTATTTCCAGCTGCTTAACCTGTTGACCAGGGGTGGAACCAATCATCATCATCCCCTTTCTGGCACATTCTTTGGCTATCTTGGATGGAGTCAGTGATGATGTTTCTTGACCTGTCCATTATCACTTAGTGGGTGGATTGCATTTCCAGAGGCCCATCAATAGAATGATTGTGCCACTCAACTGTCAACCAGTCAATCCTAACCAAATGAGGCCAACAAAAAGTCACAGAATAGGAGTGGTCAGATGGCCAAACCCAAATCTGCAGCCAGAAGATCCAATCAGGAACCATATCTGTGCAGCCAGAGCTTCTGATCACCCCACCAAATCCAGGAAGATCTGATTAGGGATCATATTTGCAATGTGTGGCATGGACAATGAATAGAAATTAGCTTAGACTAACATGGGCAGCAGTTAACACTGCAAGCATTTCACAATGTTTCTTTAGAAAATATTTTGAAAAAAATGGAGGAAAGAGGTACTCTTTTATTTTGGATGTTTGGCAAGAAAAAAATACAGAAATAATGTTTTATTTCTTTCCAAAAAAACATGAATAGATGCTATTACTGCTTAGAGTAGAAGCTAATGGGCACCACCATTAACCCATGTTTCTGCACAGAAAAGAGAAAATTATATTTGCATTTTTTCCCAGCAAATCAGCCACATAAAAGAGTATCTCTTCTTTCCATTTTTTCAGCATATTTTCTGAAGAAAAATGCTTGCAGTGTAAGCCAAGAAACATTCACAATCCTGTGAACCCCTTGTCTTTCCCTCCACTTTCCCATGTATTCCCAACCCAAAGACAGCTATGGATACCCAACCAACACAGATGCTGGACAACCTATGGATGATGCAGGGGAAGAGCTAGTGAAAGGGCCAGATGGCAACTTTGACATAGTAGAATTGGAGGTACTGGCATGGAGGAGGAGGGAGTGGACTCAAGTGGGGAAAAAAGAGAAGTCCACCATCATGTGTGAAATATGTAAGGAGTTTGTGAAAATGGAGAAGCACTGCAATTTGAGGCTTGTTGAATGGCAAGAAAAGGAGGAGGTATGGGCCTCTGTTGCTCAACATTTAATTCTGACATAGAATAAATCCTCCTAGCAAATCACTGCATGGCTCAAAAAGCCAATCATGTCAAGGAAGCCTTGAATAACTGTCTGCTCAGCATTCAAGTACTCTATGTGGTGTGGGAACTATACCACAACCAGATCCAACTAAAACATGCACATATGAAGATTGAAGGTGGGACTCAAGTGACCAAACAAATCAACTTGTACCAGCAGGTGTTGAGTGCCTTCATACAGGAAGACCTCACTGATGAGCAGCAGCAGGCAGCCCAGGATATTGTGGAAAAATGGAATGAAACAGAGGGTCCAACCCCAGAGGTCCAACCACAGTAAGGAAATCAGGGACACAGCACAAGATTTACACTCATGTCTTTCAATAGGAATGCAAAGTAGTATGGTCTGAAGTACATGTGGAATTTCATGGAGATGTGGTGGTATTGTGGGATGAGAATCATTTCTTTGGCAGGTTGGAAGAATGAAGAAGGGATCATTCAGGCAAACCAGTAGGTCTCAGATGTCTGATCACAATGGCACAATAATGTCATCCATTAACAGCATGGACTTCAACAATGATATTGGGGGCAGTCATATGTTTGATGGCATCCACACCATCAGTGCCTCCTGGAGGGAGTACCTGGGTAATGCATACAAGAATCCTAATATTGCTGCTGGGGAAGAGGTGCAAAATATAGTGGCTAATCAACCAAGGGCAAAAATGGGGGTCCAGTGAAGTTAGTAACCAATGATGAGGGTGACATTTGAATTAGTGATCTCAATGGTTGCAACCACAATTCCATACTTCAAATGGTTTCAGGGATACCTGACAGTGCACTACCATGAGTATGTGGATATTCCAGCCATTTGTGCCACTCATCTTCATCCATTAGGAAGGTCTTGTGGAAAATGGCTTGCCAAAGTCCCCTTCAAGAAATTGGGGTGATACCAGACTGATATGATTTCATCCTGCCATTTGCCTCCAAACTTCACCTTTACCATAGACCCCAGACACATGCACATTTCAACAGTGATGCAGTTGCTCAACTTCTGGAAAGAATGCCAGGTATCCCATCCAAATGATGTATTTGCATTTCAGAAATGGTTGGATCAAGCTGGAAATTTACAGGTTCCCAGAGATGGAAGCATGCTCCCACTCCAGATTGCCTGAAGATGGAATACCAAATCAATCCCCCATATCAGCAGATGACAGCACTGAAATTGACAATGATAATACAGATACTGAGGAGGAGGCTACCAATGACATGAAAATTCCTGAAATCTCTTCCAGGGGAAAGTCTAGTGATCCCAGACACCCATGCAAGAAGACTCCAATGCCTTTCAAGTGACCTGCCCATCTAGATACAGATGATGAAGAACAGCATGAGGCCATGTCTACTGAAGAAGGAAGGGCAGGAAACAAAGCATTGCCAGTAGTGAAGTGTCCTTCCACATCCAGGCAGTCCACAATTCAACTCAAAGGTCATCCTCAGCCATTCTTCAGTCATCAGTGCTAATAATTCATGATTTACAGGGTCATGGGTCACTGCTGAACTGCAGGACACCAGTGGCTATACAGATGATGACAAGTTTGACAGCATGCCATTTGCAGATGTCCACACTACCCAAAGTGGGCTGTCCAGCCAACATGACCAGGGCAGAAAATTGAAATCAGCAATGAAGCGCCATTTTGGGCATGAACAGAATGACATGGAAGCTCAACCCAAGCTCAAAACAAGTAGCAATGTTCAGAAGTCAATGATTAAACCAACTAAAAGGCATGAAGCAGCAAATGATCATTCCAGTCCCCCAGGACCTTCCACCAAAGCAGGTATGATGAATCTTGAGTTATCCACAAAATATACTAATCATTTTAATCAGTCCCAAATAAAGTGCAACCATGGAAATCTCTGCAAGCTCACCAGGCTCCTGTGCTGGCTGATGCCAATGCACCCTCTCCACCACCAAAGAAAATGCAGAAGAACAAACCCTCCAAGAGTGAGGATACATCAAAGAAGAGGCATGGAAATGTTTGAATGCTTGAATTAGATATGTATGCCAGCACCATGATTAGTTTGTCCATACTGGGGATGGGGATTAGCTTTCAGGTGCTGATGGGTCCATGATTATTGAGTGGATGCTAATGTGTACATTATCAGCAAGCAGAATTTGACCTCCTTCTACCTGATACTGATGGTGGCACTGTGATTAGGTTGTAATACCAGAAGGACTGTGATTAGCCATTATATACTGATGGGACCACAAATACTTGTCAGATATTAATGTGCCAGTAACCAATGAGCACAATGAGTGCTTTCCAAGCCTTCAATAGATCTACATTCTGTACATATAAAAGGGTGTACCCTCCATATTGGTCCATGACCCAGCACAAATAAGTGAAGCCATGCATTCCACACATACATAGAAATACATTGCCTTGAGGCTTGCATTACCAATTGCAGCATTGATTATATTCTCACAGTTGGAAGTTCCATGTTCCATGTCATTGCCAAGAGGCACATTGTACTGCAATACAACAATTTTCTACCAACCATCTAGCATGTCTGAACAGCAGCAGCAGAGAGTTCATTTCTACCATCAAGGTAGGAGATAAATCTTCCATTCTTTACACTTCCTAATTGCAGATAGTCAATATTTACCCATCTCCCCTTGAAAACAATTGAGGCCTTACTCACTTTCACCTGCAGACAATGGCACTTCAAGTTCAGAGAGCAGATCAGAGGCAACCCACTGCCCCCATATGGAGGCTAGCACCAGTATGGATCAATTGGTGAACATACCCACACCCCCTGGGGGAGGTAGTGTGGATCAAATGGTGGCCATGCACAATATGATCATCCCCACACCCCCTGGCACTGGAACCACACCTGATACAGACAGAATGGAGGCAATGCACAAAGCAACCATCCCCACCCCACCAGCTGGCAGCCCTGCACCCCACATGGACAGAATGGTGGCCACGTGCAATGCAACCATCCCCCCCCCCCACCTGCTTGCACACCTGCTGCACAAATTGACAGAATGGCAGCCATGTGAAGTGTGCCCATCCCCTTACCACCTGTTGCCTCCACTGCATTGCCACCACAACCACTGCCCATCAATAATTCAGAGAGGATGAAAATGGTGGTAATCTGATTCCACCCTCTGTGAGCCTGTTATGCCTTGACCTGACACCTTCTCTTTCCAGCTTACCCCTGTTGTTATGCACCTACAGCTCTCTCATATTCATCCTTATCATGTGCATCATCATCTCATGCCTTATCAGCTACCAGGTCATCCTCAAGAACAGCCTGATACTGTTTACCTTTGGTGACCAGATCATTGATCAGTCCCACATCTCATGGGTGCAACCCCACTCCCACTTATAGAGAGCCTTCAATGGCTACATGGGTCTCTTACACTGTTCATGCCCACTTTCTCTTCTGTGACTCATCCTTTGTTGTTCAAGGTTGGACACATCTTTTTTTGTTATTTTAAACTTCAAGAACAAATGAGGATCTTATTGTTTGTTGATATTCTGAATATAGGCCATTGTTTGGGCATTGGCAAAACTTGAAGTATGCTCTGCAAGCATGTCACAATTTTTCTTCAGAAAATATGCTAAAACAATAGAGAGAAGAGATACTCTTTTATTCTGGATGATGTTTCAGAAAAAATGCAAATATAATATTATCTTCTCTGTGCAGAAACATAGATTGATGGTAATGACCATTAGCTTCTACTCCAGTGGGCATTAATATCAATTCATGTTTTCTGGCAGAAATTAGAACATATTTTTTGCATTTCTTTCTTTCCTAACACCTAAAATAAAATAGTATCTCTTCCCTTTATGTTTCAGCATATTTTCTGCACTAACATTGTGAAATGCTTGCAGTGATGGGCAGATTTTATATTTGAAGGGAATACTTGATATTTAAACATGCATTGTTTCTCAGCCTATGCATCATATTTAGGTTAACATTCAGGATGCAGTTGTACATCCATAGGTATTCGAAGCTTTAGCCGACATTTTTTCCTTCGAGGACACTTCAAGTCAAGTCTCAGCACTGCGCAAATGTCAAATTAAACTTCAAACATTCCCTTCACATTTTCCATAACCTTTAAACCCAGCCTAAACACAGCTAACTGCATTGTGAATGTGCTAATCTCACTTCGGAGTTTATGCTGGCATTCAGAGGTAGGTCTCGGTTTCACAGTCCTAGATACACTCTAACTCATCTCATGTCTGATAATCTACTAGGTTTTTGCATTACTCAGTCGTCACCCATGGGTATCACACCTTCTTGGGTGTCTCATCCTAGCCGAGATCGATTGTTGTATGACTGCTATACTTTCAGGTTTCAAGAGTTTTGCAAGTGACATTCTGTACCAGTTGTCCCCCGAGGTTAATATACAGATGTGGGTCATTGATTTCGAATGTCCACAAACACTCACAAGACAATACAGGGCATTCACAACTATTGTCCATAGTGCTCTCCCCCCCTCGACAGTGGCCAAGCTTATATCTACTGTTGGAGCAAGGGGTATTGAAAGAAATGTTATATCACAGTTTACATGCAATGGAACTGTCACTTATTTCATGGTGACAGGTAAGCATTGTCTTTTAATGACTCTGTATGGATGATTTATTTTGTCACTGCCAGGTCTAATGGGTCTGGGTTTAGCTACATCTACTGTGAGGGACTTGAAACCAATCTATTTGTTCTTGTGCATGCCACACATTGTGCTGAAGCTTGATTCATAATGCATCGGATACAGTTGGGCTCTGACTGTATATTCAATCTGCATGCATTTCTTTCCTTTCCAAAAAAAATCATACTCACATGCCGCACATAACAGGGAAGTCGACTGATATCAGGTATGGTGTGCATGCAGGACCACATCAGAGCATTATGGCAGGAGGAGAACATTTTGCTCACCACCAATATTGACATTTGCCTTTCCGAGGACTTGGATTGATATCCAAACACATGGATCGACCTTCACATAGAGCAAGCAGCCACAGCCTATCCCCTTTTTTCATGTCCACATTCAATCTGCACATGTATGTACTCGACTGCTGTGCATGTAAATATATACTTACCATCCTGGCTGAGCGGGCATTGTCTGCTCACCAAAATGAGAGCAACTACATCCATAAGCCTAGGAGACATTTCAATCAGTTTACAACAAATACATGACATCACCACTTACACTATGATGGCACCTGTTGCAACGATGAAAATCAAAATCCAATTGACTAGTGTGTGGGTGCTATGTTGGTGTCTGGTCTGGTTACCACTCTAGGCCCATCCAGATAACCATTTCACCTTCGAAGCCCATGGCAATTCTTCTCGAGACAGTATACCATCATGCTAGTGGAGAAAATGTCTCTGAAGGGGAAGAGTGTGCTCCCTGCCAGTAACAGTCTATTCGACTGCTTCAGGTACAAGTCCCATGTCACACTTAGGACGCTGTGGATATTGACTCGTGAGCTCCCAATGTACTCATGTGGGGCATCCCCATATTACCTACTACCTCCAGAAAGATGGAATGATACCGACGACTGGTCTCCCTTTAACCATACTGTAGTATCGTAGAATGCCTGATTCACATACTGGTTCATGATACAGTGACAGATATCTGACAAGTGTTGTCTAAGCGGATGGATAACCGGATCGGACTTTCATTACCATGAAGATGGCAACCCACATTTTCTTGGTAACTGTCACAGAAAGCCCATAAATCATGCATAGCCTGGCTACATCTTCGGGAGAACTCACATCCCCATATTCTCCAGGTGCACTTCAGTCAACCACCTACGGGGACCTATTAGGTCTATATATTCTTATAGATGTATTAGCCTAATAGGTGTCAACTGGTTGGGAATTCCCAACCTCTGGAGATTCTCCAGCTCATGGCTGGGGAATCTCCAGGCCTGCCATGCAATAGGTGCTGGAGAAAATCGGGGAAATCCATTTCTCCAGAATAAATACATTTTGGGTGTCAATATATCGGAGTGGCTGGGGTCCAAATATGATTTTTTCCGAGATATTACCTGCATTTTCTGGGTATTCCCCAGGCTGAATTGACCAACTTCCCAGTCCAATCCTGGGCATTCCCCATGGCAATTTGACCTACCAATGGTGGCAACTGGGATTTCTCCAGGCTAAATTAGCCTGATTGCCAGTTCAGTTCTGGGCATTCCCCATGCCTATTTGACCTACCAATGGTGGAAACTGGGATTTCTCCAGGCTAAATTAGCCTGATTGCCAGTTCAGTTCTGGGCATTCCCCATGCCTATTTGACCTACCAATGGTGGAAACTGGGATTTCTCCAGGCTAAATTAGCCTGCTTGCCAGTTCAGTTCTGGGCATTCCCCATGCCTATTTGACCTACCAATGGTGGAAACTGGGATTTCTCCAGGCTGAATTAGCCTACTTTCCAGTTCAATTCTGGGCATTCCCCATGCCTATTTGACCTACCAATGGTGGAAACTGGGATTTCTCCAGGCTAAATTAGCCTGATTGCCAGTTCAATTCTGGGCATTCCCCATGCCTATTTGACCTACCAATGGTGGAAACTGGGATTTCTCCAGGCTAAATTAGCCTGATTGCCAGTTCAATTCTGGGCATTCCCCATGCCTATTTGACCTACCAATGGTGGAAACTGGGATTTCTCCAGGCTAAATTAGCCTGATTGCCAGTTCAGTTCTGGGCATTCCCCATGCCTATTTGACCTACCAATGGTGGAAACTGGGATTTCTCCAGGCTAAATTAGCCTACTTTCCAGTTCAATTCTGGGCATTCTCCATGCCTATTTGACCTACCAATGGTGGAAACTGGGATTTCTCCAGGCTAAATTAGCCTACTTTCCAGTTCAATTCTGGGCATTCCCCATGCCTATTTGACCTACCAATGGTGGAAACTGGGATTTCTCCAGGCTAAATTCACCTGCTTGCCAGTTCAATTCTGGGCATTCCCCATGCCTATTTGACCTACCAATGGTGGAAACTGGGATTTCTCCAGGCTAAATTAGCCTGATTGCCAGTTCAATTCTGGGCATTCCCCATGCCTATTTGACCTACCAATGGTGGAAACTGGGATTTCTCCAGGCTAAATTAGCCTGATTGCCAGTTCAGTTCTGGGCATTCCCCATGCCTATTTGACCTACCAATGGTGGAAACTGGGATTTCTCCAGGCTAAATTAGCCTACTTTCCAGTTCAATTCTGGGCATTCCCCATGCCTATTTGACCTACCAATGGTGGAAACTGGGATTTCTCCAGGCTAAATTAGCCTGATTGCCAGTTCAATTCTGGGCATTCCCCATGCCTATTTGACCTACCAATGGTGGAAACTGGGATTTCTCCAGGCTAAATTAGCCTGATTGCCAGTTCAATTCTGGGCATTCCCCATGCCTATTTGACCTACCAATGGTGGAAACTGGGATTTCTCCAGGCTAAATTAGCCTGATTGCCAGTTCAGTTCTGGGCATTCCCCATGCCTATTTGACCTACCAATGGTGGAAACTGGGATTTCTCCAGGCTAAATTAGCCTACTTTCCAGTTCAATTCTGGGCATTCCCCATGCCTATTTGACCTACCAATGGTGGAAACTGGGATTTCTCCAGGCTAAATTAGCCTGATTGCCAGTTCAATTCTGGGCATTCCCCATGCCTATTTGACCTACCAATGGTGGAAACTGGGATTTCTCCAGGCTAAATTAGCCTGATTGCCAGTTCAGTTCTGGGCATTCCCCATGCCTATTTGACCTACCAATGGTGGAAACTGGGATTTCTCCAGGCTAAATTAGCCTACTTTCCAGTTCAATTCTGGGCATTCTCCATGCCTATTTGACCTACCAATGGTGGAAACTGGGATTTCTCCAGGCTAAATTAGCCTACTTTCCAGTTCAATTCTGGGCATTCCCCATGCCTATTTGACCTACCAATGGTGGAAACTGGGATTTCTCCAGGCTAAATTCACCTGCTTGCCAGTTCAGTTCTGGGCATTCCCCATGCTGATTTGACCTACCCAGGGTGGCAACTGGGATTTCTCAAGGCTAAATTAACCTGCTTTCCAGCTCAATTCTGTGCATGCCCCATGCAAATTTGACCTACCCATGGTGGCAACTGGGATTTCTCCAGGCTAAATTAACCTAGTTTCCAGTCCAATTCTGGGCATTCCCCATGGTAATTTGACCTACCCAAAGTGGCAATTGGGAGTTCTCCAGACTACACCAACCTACTTTCCAGGTCAATCCTGGACATTCCCCATGCTGATTTGACCTGCCCAGGGTGGCAACTTGGATTCCTCCAGGCTATATTAACCTACTTTCCAGTCCAATGCTGGGGATTCCCCATGTTGACTTGACCTCCCCTTGGTGGCAACTGGGAATTTTCCAAGGTAAACAAACACATTTCCCAGTACAATCCTGGACATTCCCCATGCTGATTTGACCTACCCATGGTGGCAACCACAATTTCTCCAGGGTAAATTCACCACCTGCCAAAGCTAAAGTCCCTGTGTTGGGTTGACAACTCCCTAACAAAGGCATAGAGAGTGTCCAGACAGGGTTGGTGATGCCCTCTGGGGGATGGAGAATTTCCATGGGGGGTGGCACATTATCCATACCAAACAGGAACTCTCCATGATGAGGGGGAATTCCCCAGGGAACATGGAGAATCTCCATACCAGGTTGCAGATTCTCATTGGGGCCATGAGAGTTCAGGGGATTCCTACTATGGTTGGAAATTCCATTAAGCCCCTTTGGTTCTTACTGATACCACTGGTGAGCAGTCCACAAATATCATTACTTCATCTCACTGCTGTGGTCCTTAGCATCTTCCATTCTCACCTGGTTTCCTGTAGTGAATTCAGTGATCATCTTCCTTGAGTCCTACATCTCTGAAGTACTCACTGACTTGCCCATCCTTCAGACCTGCATCTACCTGGAAGTCTAATGTTCACCTTTGCAGTGAAGATTTGGTATGATCCTAGAGGGGGGCATTGGGGCTCTTTATGTTAGGCTGGTCATGTTGGTCTCACTACCACTACAATGGTGCAGCCCATAAGGAGTGTGGTCCCTTACTCCTACACCTCATGCTACTCAGCCCCTCCCACAGCAACATGTGCCACTGCACTGAAGTCTGCAATCACCTTCCTTCAGGTCCACATCTCCGAGGTACTCACCTACTGGCCCATCCTTTAGCTGTGCATCTCCTCATAAGCCTATTATTCACTACCAACACATTGCTTCTGTTGTGCACAGTTGCAGTTGAGGTTTGGTGTGACCCAATGGGACATGGGGACTTTCTGTGTCAGGTGGGTAATTCTCCAGGGGTATGGGCATATGGGGGGATGGAGATTCTGCAGGAATGTATGGGAAATTTGCAGAGGGGATGGCTCCAGGGAGGTATGGAGATTCTCCAAGGTGGGTGGGAGATTCTCCAGGGATGGTTGGAGATTCCCCAGGGGGGGTTGGGGATTCTCCAGGGGTGGTGGGAGATTCCCCAGGGTGGTATGGAGATTCCCCTGGGGGGGTGGGAGATTCTCCAGGGTGGTATGGGGATTCTCCAGGGTAGGTGGGAGATTCCCCAGGGGGGGGTGGAGATTCTCCAGGGCAGTATGGGGATTCTCCAGTGTGGGTGGGAGATTCCCCAGGGGTGGTGGGAGATTCCCCAGGGGGGGTTGGAGATTCCACAGGGGAGGTTGGAGATTCTCCAGGGGGGTGGGAGATTCTCCAGGGTGGCATGGGGATTCTCCAGGGTGGTATGGGGATTCTCCAGTGAGGTATGGAGATTCTCCAGGGTGGCATGGGGATTCTCCAGGGTGGTATGGGGATTCTCCAGTGAGGTATGGAGATTCTCCAGGTTGGTATGGGGATTCTCCAGGGATGCTTGGAGATTCCCCAGGGTGTTATGGGGATTCTCCAGTGATGTATGGAGATTCCCCAGGGTGGTGTGGGGATTCTCCAGGGATGGTTGGAGATTCCCCAGGGTGGTGTGGGGATTCTCCAGTGATGTCTGGAGATTCCCCAGAGTGGTGTGGGGATTCTCCAGGGATGGTTGGAGATTCCCCAGTGTGTTATGGGGATTCTCCAGGGATGGTTGGAGATTCCCCAGGGTGGGGTGGGGATTCTCCAGGGATGTTTGGAGATTCCCCAGGGTGGGGTGGGGATTCTCCAGAGATGGTTGGAGATTCCCCAGGGTGGTGTGGGGATTCTCCAGGGATGGTTGGAGATTCCCCAGGGTGGTGTGGGGATTCTCCAGTGATGTCTGGAGATTCCCCAGAGTGGTGTGGGGATTCTCCAGGGATGGTTGGAGATTCCCCAGTGTGTTATGGGGATTCTCCAGGGATGGTTGGAGATTCCCCAGGGTGGGGTGGGGATTCTCCAGGGATGTTTGGAGATTCCCCAGGGTGGGGTGGGGATTCTCCAGAGATGGTTGGAGATTCCCCAGGGTGGTGTGGGGATTCTCCAGGGATGGTTGGAGATTCCCCAGGGTGGTGTGGGGATTCTCCAGTGACGTATGGAGATTCCCCAGAGCGGTGTGGGGATTCTCCAGGGATGGTTGGAGATTCCCCAGTGTGTTATGGGGATTCTCCAGGGATGGTTGGAGATTCCCCAGGGTGGTGTGGGGATTCTCCAGTGATGTATGGAGATTCCCCAGAGTGGTGTGGGGATTCTCCAAGGATGGTTGGAGATTCCCCAGAGTGGTGTGGGGATTCTCCAGTGATGTCTGGAGATTCCCCAGGGTGTTATGGGGATTCTCCAGGGATGGTTGGAGATTCCCCAGGGTAGTGTGGGGATTCTCCAGTGTTGTCTGGAGATTCCCCAGAGTGGTGTGGGGATTCTCCAGGGATGGTTGGAGATTCCCCAGGGTGGGGTGGGGATTCTCCAGTGTTGTCTGGAGATTCCCCAGGGTGTTATGGGGATTCTCCAGTTATTTATGGAGATTCCCCAGAGTGGTGTGGGGATTCTCCAGTTATTTATGGAGATTCCCCAGAGTGGTGTGGGGATTCTCCAGTGATGTCTGGAGATTCCCCAGGGTGTTCTTGGGATTCTCCAGTGATGTATGGAGATTCCCCAGAGTGGTGTGGGGATTCTCTGTGGGGATTCTCCAAGGATGGTTGGAGATTCCCCACAGTGTTGTGGGGATTCTCCAGGGATGGTTGGAGATTCCCCAGGGTGGTGTGGGGATTCTCCAGGGATGGTTGGAGATTCCCCAGGGTGGTGTGGGGATTCTCCAGGGATGGTTGGAGATTCCCCAGGGTGGTGTGGGGAATCTCCAGGGATGGTTGGAGATTCCCCAGGGTGGTGTGGGGATTCTCCAGTGATGTATGGAGATTCCCCAGAGTGGTGTGGGGATTCTCCAGGGATGGTTGGAGATTCCCCAGAGTGGTGTGGGGATTCTCCAGGGATGGTTGGAGATTCCCCAGTGTGTTATGGGGATTCTCCAGGGATGGTTGGAGATTCCCCAGGGTGGTGTGGGGATTCTCCAGTGATGTATGGAGATTCCCCAGAGTGGTGTGGGGATTCTCCAGGGATGGTTGGAGATTCCCCAGTGTGTTATGGGGATTCTCCAGGGATGGTTGGAGATTCCCCAGTGTGTTATGGGGATTCTCCAGGGATGGTTGGAGATTCCCCAGGGTGGGGTGGGGATTCTCCAGGGATGGTTGGAGATTCCCCAGGGTGGTGTGGGGATTCTCCAGTGATGTATGGAGATTCCCCAGAGCGGTGTGGGGATTCTCCAGGGATGGTTGGAGATTCCCCAGAGTGGTGTGGGGATTCTCCAGGGATGGTTGGAGATTCCCCAGTGTGTTATGGGGATTCTCCAGGGATGGTTGGAGATTCCCCAGTGTGTTATGGGGATTCTCCAGGGATGGTTGGAGATTCCCCAGGGTGGGGTGGGGATTCTCCAGGGATGGTTGGAGATTCCCCAGGGTGGTGTGGGGATTCTCCAGTGATGTATGGAGATTCCCCAGAGCGGTGTGGGGATTCTCCAGGGATGGTTGGAGATTCCCCAGTGTGTTATGGGGATTCTCCAGGGATGGTTGGAGATTCCCCAGAGTGGTGTGGGATTCTCCAGGGATGGTTGGAGATTCCCCAGGGTGGTGTGGGGATTCTCCAGTGATGTATGGAGATTCCCCAGAGTGGTGTGGGGATTCTCCAAGGATGGTTGGAGATTCCCCAGAGTGGTGTGGGGATTCTCCAGTGATGTCTGGAGATTCCCCAGGGTGTTATGGGGATTCTCCAGGGATGGTTGGAGATTCCCCAGGGTGGTGTGGGGATTCTCCAGTGTTGTCTGGAGATTCCCCAGAGTGGTGTGGGGATTCTCCAGGGATGGTTGGAGATTCCCCAGGGTGGGGTGGGGATTCTCCAGTGTTGTCTGGAGATTCCCCAGGGTGTTATGGGGATTCTCCAGTTATTTATGGAGATTCCCCAGAGTGGTGTGGGGATTCTCCAGTTATTTATGGAGATTCCCCAGAGTGGTGTGGGGATTCTCCAGTGATGTCTGGAGATTCCCCAGGGTGTTCTTGGGATTCTCCAGTGATGTATGGAGATTCCCCAGAGTGGTGTGGGGATTCTCTGTGGGGATTCTCCAAGGATGGTTGGAGATTCCCCACAGTGTTGTGGGGATTCTCCAGGGATGGTTGGAGATTCCCCAGGGTGGTGTGGGGATTCTCCAGGGATGGTTGGGGATTCCCCAGGGTGGTGTGGGGATTCTCCAGGGATGTATGGAGATTCCCCAGAGTGGTGTGGGGATTCTCCAGGGATGTATGGAGATTCCCCAGAGTGGTGTGGGGATTCTCCAGGGATGTATGGAGATTCCCCAGAGTGGTGTGGGGATTCTCCAGTGATGTTTGGAGATTCCCCAGAGTGTTATGGGGATTCTCCAGTGATGTTTGGAGATTCCCCAGAGTGTTATGGGGATTCTCCAGTGATGTATGGAGATTCCCCAGAGTGGTGTGGGGATTCTCCAGTGATGTCTGGAGATTCCCCAGAGTGTTATGGTGATTCTCCAGTGATGTATGGAGATTCTCCAGCATGGTTTGGGGATTCTCCAGTGATGTCTGGAGATTCTCCAGTATGGTTTGGGGATTCTCCAGTGATGTCTGGAGATTCTCCAGCATGGTTTGGGGATTCTCCAGCATGGTGTGGGGATTCTCCAGTGATGTCTGGAGATTCCCCAGGGTGGTGTGTCGATTCTCCAGTGATCTCTGGAGAGTCCCCAGGCTGTTTTGGGGATTCTCCAGTGATGTATGGAGATTCCCCAGCATGGTTTGGGGATTCTCCAGTGTTGTTTGGAGATTCCCCAGGGTGTTATGGGGATTCTCCAGTGATGTCTGGAGATTCCCCAGGGTGTTATGGGGATTCTCCAGGGATGGTTGGAGATTCCCCAGGGTGGTGTGGGGATTCTCCAGTGATGTCTGGAGATTCCCCAGGGTGTTATGGGGATTCTCCAGTGGTGTATGGAGATTCCCCAGGGTGGTGTGGGGATTCTCCAGTCATGTCTGGAGATTC